>CAIGRT010232111.1:0-27104 GCA_903798405.1 Fraxinus platypoda
TGATAAACATCTATGCTCCAGCTTGGGGGGGAGTGTTACAAGAGTAAACATATATTACCCTAATGTATAGAATGTTATCTATAGGGACTTGTCTTGTAAATACTATTAACTTGTGTATATATGTAAACCTAAGGGATTTATGAATACAAGTAAAAATATACCAATTATTCTCCCCATGGTCGTGTAGTCGTTTCTCAAAGAAAATAGCGTATTTTGGAGCTTGGGATGGAGTCACGTGTAATCATAAAAGTGGGCTTGAAGAGGAGGTGAAACAAGAAAAAAAATGAAATGGAAAAGCGAAGATGGAGGCAAATAAATAATGCGGGGCCGCTTCCCGGGTGAAAAGAAAACGTGATTTTTGTTATTTTTTCGGATCGGCCCAACTCCAATCCGTGTTGTTACCCTAAGAGACTATAAATACAATATTGAAGACCTAAATTAAAGAGAAGAAGACGGCTTAGGAGGCAAGGAAGAAGAGAATTCATCGAGAGCAAAAAAGGACAACGAATTGGAGAAGAATTCAGGCGGCAAAACAGTTTTTCTTGTTCTTTTCTTCTCCATGTTCTTTTTTTCAGACTTTAATATGTCGTTTCTAGTATTCATGAACTTATTTTACCATCTAGGGTTTGATGTAACTAAACTTGAAACATGCTTGGATGCTAATATAGTTGATTCATTGATTTTTCCGTTAATTTATTTGTGTTAATTCTTGCGCAATGCTTTCAATTACCTGATCAACAATTGAATGATTTGATACTTTAAATTTCGGTATTCAAGAGAGGGTTAGGCGTGATCTAAGAACAACATAACCTAGGAAATTATAGGTTTCGAGAGAAAGTGTAATTCCTTTGAGGCTCATCCCATTGAAGAATCATGCGCATATAATTTCTATATGTTAATTCAAAATAGAGATATCGGGATTAAAATATAGAAATATGTTTTGTTTAGCACTCGAGAGAGGGAATAGAGTTTAACCTAAGATTCTTGCCTATAAATTCAAAAATTGAAAGAAGTAACTATAGAAGTTGAAAAACATTATTGATAGTGAGGTGAAAACAAACCCTAGGCTTTTGCACATTGCTAATTTTCTTATAGTTTGCCTTATTTCATTCGAATTGTCACACATCCCCATTATTTTAGTATAAAAATATTGACTTGAGATTTGATTTTTCTAGTAAAAGCTGAAATAATTATAGTACTTAGTAAGAGTAAAATTACAATCCATGTGGGTTCGACACTTTGATTCTATCACTATATTACAAAACTTGACACCGTACGCTTGCGGTATAAATCGCGGTATAGAAAACGCGTGACAATAATAAATAACCATTGATATTCTATTGTGTAGATGCCACTTCCATCCATAAAACATGGTAACTGTCTGACTAATGCAGGTTCACAAGATATACAAAAGATAGTATAAGGTACTTAATTGAAAAAGGCTGATTGTCTCGAAACATGCATCTTTCAAGAGGAGTTCATCTAGTAGGAGTGGGAGCAAAATTAAAGCTTTTAAGAACTTCAAAAATCACAGACATCACAATAATCAAACAAAAGCTAGTATTAACACCTAGTATGCTGAAGAGATAGTTGTCATGCACTCCAACTACATATGGACAGTAGGAGACCCACAACAGGATGTCAAGCCATAGGTTGCAAATGGATATTTTTTCAATAAAAAAAGGTTAAAAGCAGAGACTTGGAAGTCAATCGCCTCACTAACTCAAGCTTTCAATATGGCCATAGTGATTGTAAATTCAATTTGCCCCTTGATAATATTGAATCACTTCATGGTAAATCTTCACCTTAAATACAGGAGGTATGAGTTAGAAGAGCTCCAAAATAAGACTAGCGTTAACTCCACGATCCAGGGTGAATACAGCTTGGCAAGTGATGCTACTCGGAGGCCATTTAGATCCATAAATTCATTACTAAATTCAGAGTGATTGGAAATCCGGTAACCTAGTACAGCAACAAGTCAACAACTATAATGTGATTCACGGGCAAGGAAACAAGGTCTCATCAACAACCTAAGCACATCTCAACGATTTTGTTTTGATCAAAGAGATCATTGGGAAGGGAGATATAGTTATTGCTAGAGTTAGCTAATTAAGATAATATACAGTTCCAGGTTTTCACTCAACAACAATTCTTTGACAGAGAGCCATTTGTAATTGGCTTTAGTGCAAGCGAGCACAGAAAGAAGTGTGTAGCTCTGCCATCTGAAGTGAAGGAAGGATAAGCCATCAGCAGATAATATAGAAGTGCACCCTTCAACCCAAGTCCACGAGGTGTGATGGGGCAGTACTTGAACAAAATTTTTATTCATATTTCAGCAGCTGTTATATACATAAAACATCTCCATTTATCATTTCTGTTTATATATTACATCCCTCGCTCAATCAAGACCTAGAATGGGAGCAAAATTAGAACAATGGCAAGACCATGTTAACGAGCTCTAATTTCTTGAAATCTCTTCTCAAGACATTTATCATTAACAAGGACACTTGAGAATTCAAATAAGTTAATACATGCCTGCTACATCAAGGAGGGAACTAATCTCATGATCAATTGTTTAGATAACACTATGACAGATGTTAGTTCTCATTGAAGAATTAATTTAACCATACTTCTGTATAGATTTTTACATACTTGTCAGATAAAAGTCGCTCACAAAAGTTACAATGATCACAGGTAACAAAAAATAAAAACAAAAAAACTTTACCTGGAATTCAGAAAGTTGTTCTTTCGTCAATTCTGTAGTCAGAGTCGAGATAACCACAGCATTGTTGAGCTCTTGTAGTTTCTGAATAGAGGCAAGTGCCCTGTTCTTACCAACATCATTCTCCGAGAAAATAAAGTTGCTAGACAAATCCCATAACTCCACTTTTCCTTCGTCGTGCAACATGACAGACTTCACGCCAGCAAGAATAAGGTTCTTAGCTGTAATGTTATGCAAAAGTCAGATAGCATACAAGTTAATTCAAATATTTCCTCACTCAAATTATTCAATAATTTCATTTTCATACAACAAGCATTTTCAGATTAGAAAATTGGCCAAAAAGAATTTATCTAACTGTGGAACTGCAAGCTTAAAATAATTTTTTTTTTTTTTTTGAAAGGTAACAAGCTCAAAATAAATACCAAAACAAAACAGGTGAGCAAAAATAAATTTACTCACAAGAAAAAATCTTACCATATAGGTTTTATCATCTAAATCTGCCAAACATAAACTTCAACTAAAATTAATTGAACACCAGCAATAGATATGAAATCCACATATAACCCACAAAAATAAAGAAATCAAAATAAACAGCAACTCTGATCCAGATGATCTTTCCGGATGATCTTTCTTATTTTGAATGAGTTAGCCTAATCCAGATTTCCAAATCCAATCTCGAATTATACAGATAAACAAAATAATTAAATTCAATAACATAAGCATGCTAGCACGTACTGAGAAATTGAAGAATCCATACCGATCTCAGCACCGAGGCCTTGCATTCCTGATACCAGAACATTTGACGCAAAAAGCCGCCGCATCGTCTCTCGTCCATACACAGCAAGCTGCCGGCTATGGAGATCTTCATCGATATCTTGCGATTTTCCAACATCAAAAGCCATTTCGGTAATTGAACGCTCCTCGCGACTGCCGCTGTTGTTAATGTTACTGTTCCCTAAACTAACACTACTAGTTCCGTCAATATTGGTCTCTTGACTCCCACTGCCACTTCCTTCACAAATGTTCTTACTATCGGCAGAGAAACAGAAACAACTCTTCTTCAGAACGCTTTCCGATTCGCCTTCTAGTGGTCTCTTTCTAGGAAGCATATAGTACAACAAACTGCATAACGCCCGCCGAATCCCGAAGAAAATCAACAAAATCAGTAAAAAATGTATCAAAAATTCCAAAAACTAAAGAACGAAACAATTATTTAACCTTATGTTTGGTACACATTAAAATTTTCATTTTTATTCTTCTACTCATTTTCAACCACACATTCTTCAATAAAATAATATTTTCCATCACATCAATAACTTTTCCTTCTTTTTCAACCACACATTCTCCATCAATCTATTATTCCAAAACATTTTCATTCTTCTACTCATTTTTAACCACACATTTTTCAATAAAATAATATTTTCCATCACATCAATAACTTTTCCTTCTTTTTCAACCACACATTCTCCATCAATCTACTATTCCAAAATACATTCTTCTAAAATAATATCCACCAAACACACTCTAAATCTTCTAACAAATTAAAAGACATCGGTTTCAGTATCACCATAACAACAATTATAACACTAATAAACAGTAAAACGTGATTGAAATTACTTCGATTAAATGATTGAACATGCAAGATGTGAAGCATGGGATAATTCGACCGATTAGCTCAGATGAAGCAAATAATCGAATCTCCGAGAAATTTATAGAGAGAATTTGAGAGGGTGAGCAGGTTGGTTATTTGGTGATATTGATAACATTACTAGAGTAGTAAAAATGAAATTTGATTTGAAGAATCAAATTGAGGCTGCGTTTTAGAAATTTCCATATTTCAGGACCTTATGGTTTGAAAATAAAAAAAACCCCATTTGTAGAATTCTCGTGAAATTATTGGCTTGGTAAATAAAAGTCAAATTAGAGTAATAGCTGACTTGGACTCTATCGAATGACACATCCAAGATTCGACCTGACAAGTCAACTCGCAAAATTCGGTTCATACTAAGCACATCGCAAAATTGGATACATCAATGAAAATTGTACATACTACACGAAACGTCAAACAACCTAATGTAAATTTTTAGAGTTGTGCTCCAAATCAGAAAAATTATTATAATCAGTGATTTAAAAGACGTAATGTGTGGCAATACGTGAAGCCCAACTATTGGCTAGGCGAGACACATGCGTAAAAAATCGTAAAAAGACGTTTTTTTATTTTATATAGTATTTTAATTTTTAATCAATCAAAAAATTATTTAATAATTAAAAATAATACATAGCAAATATCTAAAACAGATTTAGAAACTTTATACATTTTTTCAAAATAATTAAAAATAATGCATATCAAACATTCGAAACAAATTTATAGAAACTTTATATATTTCTTCAAAAGTTTTCAACAAAAAGATAAGTTTCAAATGTAAATCAACTTTTAAATTTTAAGTTGAAAGAATTGTAAAAAAATTTAAAAAAAAAAAAAAAAAAAGAGGCGAGCATACTCACGCCTAGGCACGCATGGCGGTCAACAATTGCCGCCGATCGCTAAATAAGGCGCCAAGTCACTTGACTTGACGTTTTCGCCGCGCATCATGCATAGGCGGCACCCTGACAACGTTTAGGCTCGCCTTTTAGAATGCTAATTAAAACCAGATTGCAGCATCCCTGTTTTCAAGGGTTTATGGCCCGTTTGGCATCGCTTTTATTTTTGCTTTTACTTTCTGTAGAAAAACTTTTGGAGGAAACTTCTTTAATTTTTGTTTGAAAATTAATTTTTAAAAATACTTCCGACTCCAGAAGCCCTTTTAGAGAAAGACACATTGAGGGGCTGTCTGGTTGGAATTAATTTCAGCTTAAAATTGCTTTTATTACCGTTGAAGCCCAGCAACGGTCACATTTCCAAGATTGTGGCTGAAGGTCTGTGAGAAACAGTAACAAAAAAACGATCAAATAATCAATTATGTCTGGCTGCAAATCCCAATCAGACAGCCCCTGAATCAACTTTCTCTAAAAGCTCTTCTTACTCCCCAAATCACTTTCATAAAATTAGTGAAACTGATTCAAAAGCAGCTTTTAAATCTCAAAAGCTTCTTTTGACTTTTCAAAAGTCATGTCAAACGGATCCTTAATGAGCTTTGATTCCATAAGTTGCATGCCCCGAGGCAATGAAAAAGCGCAAAGTTATAGATGTTCACGCCTCAGCAATTTTATATTCACCATTTATGCTTATCCTTGTTTTAATGACCTTCTCGACCTCATTTTGTTATGAAATTTACAAGAGGTATATTTATAAGTTACCATCATCTTGTGTTAAAATTTCATAGATAATCATATATATTTAATGGTTCAAATATTTTTTTTTCCTAAAAAAAAGTTAACAAAACGGTCAATTTTAAATTAGTAAATACCGCACCTTTAAGAGTTGAACTTCACAACGGAGTGGATTCAGGACGAGAACGCCATTATGATTTCCCAACCCGGCGCCTTCATCCCCGTTTATAAAAATGTGAGGTATATTTTATTTTATATTAAATTTTAAAATAACTTATTACTATTAAATATATAAAATAAATACTTAAATAATTTGGACGTTAAAAGAGTAAGACATAAGTACAATATTTAAAGGCATTCCTTCTTTAATATGAATAATAGTTTTTTCATTGTGGGACAAAATAAAATCCCTACCAAAGCTCCAACGCTCAAAACTATAAATTCATGAAAAAGATCCAACGTCGAATTCTTTATTTAATGTATTGAAAGATAGGCCTATAATATGTCTTATGATTAAATAAAATGAGTTTTATATTCGAACTTATGGTCTTTTAATTTTTAGTTCATAGTTCATTTATATAATTTATAAATATAATAATTAAAATATATTTACTAATCGGGATAGAGACCATGTTTCCCGTCTCTATTCCCGCCCTGATCCTAGATAAATTGGGGTATTCGTGTCCTGTTCGAGCCGAATTCCTGCGGGGATCTAGGATTTTCTCGTCGCATTTTCATCCGTACGAGAATGTTGAGTATATTTTTTAAGTGTCTTGTGCGCTAGATGTTAGAGCATAACAAACTAACTATAAATAAAATCATGTCTTGTTATGAAGAATTGACAATTAATTTGGCTAGTTCAACTTTCCTGATATGCTTCACAAGAAAGTGGTAGCATCTGAAATTCAAATCTTGAATTGGACCAGTGTGAATCGAGGACTAATACCTAGATTTGTGATCGACGTTGTAAATAATAATTCGATTTTATCGTTTAATCGCATGTTTAATTAGAGTAATTAATCTGTGAGATGTTATAAATTGTACAATTGATTGGTCGAGTGTAGTGACTCACAATTTGAAAGGCGATCAAAATTCATCATTCGCAATCGATAGATAAAGTTAGACGTCTTATCATGATGAGGTTGTATTTTTCATATTAGGACTTGAATGAATCTAGTAATAAGGACACTAATGTGTTTGAAAAACATTGAAAGGGGCCACGTAAATGTTTTGTTCGTGACCACTCGGAATAAGACTTTACTCAATTATCGAATGAGTTACTTTAATAGTATATGTAATGTAATCTTAATTGCTAATTCATATTCTTTGATGTGCTAAT
Source organism: Fraxinus platypoda (assembly GCA_903798405.1). Taxonomy (NCBI): domain Eukaryota; kingdom Viridiplantae; phylum Streptophyta; class Magnoliopsida; order Lamiales; family Oleaceae; genus Fraxinus; species Fraxinus platypoda. The sequence continues at coordinate 7,332 of CAIGRT010232111.1, forward strand.
GAGTGACATCTTGTTTAGAAGATCAATACCTCGTTGCCTTATGAATAGAGGCAAAATGATTATGAAACATATAATTGTGAGATGGAATTTTTCAATCACCTAGTGAGACAATTGCTACTCAAAGGATTTTCCTAGTAAAAAACAAATTTGAACTCAGCAGTTCGATGGTGAAATTGTTGGACTCTATTTTATGATGGGATCACAATTGATTTCCTATATGAAAAAGAGACTTGGAGGATGATGCAAAAGAGTCATTTTGTTGGCTTCAATATATCGATGGTCAAACGTGGGTTGACTTATGAAAAGATGATCAAATGATATAATTATTGGGTGACATATTGTAGGGATGACAAAAAAAAAACCCAACAAACGGGGCAGGGATTACCCGCTTAATATGGTATTCGGGGCAGGTAACTTTGCTCCGAGGCAGGTTTTGGGCGGGGACAGGTAACGGGTGCCCCGCCCCGTTTAATATTTTTAAATTTTTTTTTTTTTGAATTCAATACTTTAAACGAAAAATTTCACGAAATTTCATTAGTTCTAATAGAAAATGCCAACTAAAATTATCTAAAAAGTATGACAAACAATAAAAGTCTTAGTTTATCAAATATATTTAAATAATTTAATGATATAAATAAGTTAAGATTAAAAAATATATTATTGTCATAGTCTAATGAATGGGGACAATAAAATGAATGATCAAAAACTTGAGAAAAAAAATAATAATAAACGGGATAGTAAACTGACAAGGGCCCCGCCTTGTCCCGTCTTGTTGCCATCCTTGTCGTATTGCTTCTATTATTTCACCTGACACGAAAGTGCGATCAACTTTTTAGTGGAATTAGTCGTGATTAATAATAAAATCTCAATTGGTCGAGAGTATTTGGAGACTATCTGTTGGAGCTTGGTCAAGTGGATCCGGTTGTGTCGCTTGGTTCCAAGAAGATTGGAGAACAAATTGATAACATGCATTTGATCAAATTGAGGCCGCGTTTTAGAAATTTTCATATTTCAGGACCTTATGGTTTGAAAATAAAAAATCCCATTTGTAGAATTCTCATGAAATTATTGGCTTGGTAAATAAAAGTCAAATTAGAGTAATAGCTAACTAGACTACCCATCCAAGAGACAAGTCAACTCGCAAAATTCGGTTCATACTAAGCATCATCGCAAAATTGGATTCATCAATGAAAATTGTACATACTACACAATTGTACAATTGATTGATCGTGCATAGTGACTCGCAATTTGTAAGGTGATCAAAATTCATCGTTTGCAATCGATAGATAAAGTTAGACATCTTATCATGATAAGATTGTATTTTTCATATTATGACTTGTATGAATCTAGTAATAAGGACACTAATGCGTTTGAAAAACTTTGAAAGGGGCCACGTAAATGTTTTGTTCACGACCACTCTGAATAAGATTACTCAATTATCAAATGAGTTACTTTAATAGTATATGTAATGTAATCTTAATTGCTAATTCATATTCTTTGAGGTGTTAATGAGTGAGATCTAAGATCAATACCTCGTTGCCTTATGAATAGAGGCAAAATGATTTTGAAACATACAATTGCAAGATGGAATTTTTCAATCACTTAGGGAGACAATTGCTACTCGAACGAATTTCCTTGTTAAAAAAAAAACAAATTTGAACTCAGCAGTTCGATGGTGAAATTGTTGGACTCTATTTTATGATGGGATCACAGTTGATTCCCTATATGAAAAAGAGACTCGGAGGATGATGCAAAAGAGTCATTTTGTTGGCTCCAATATATCGATGGTCAAACGTGGGTTGACTTATGGAAAGATGATCAAATGATATAATTATTGGGTGACATATTGTAGGGATGGCAAAAAAACTCGACAAACGGGGCTGGGATTACCCGCTTAATTGGGTATTCGGGGCATGTAACTTTGCTCCGAGGCGGGCCCTAACATATTGCTTCTATAATTTCACTTGACATGAGAGTGCGATCAACTTTTTAGTGGAATAAGTCGTGATTAATAATAAAATCTCAATTGGTCGAGAGTATTTGGAGACTATCTGATGGAGCTTGGTCAAGTGGGTCCGGTTGTGTCCCTTGGTTCCAAGAAGATTGGAGAACAAATTGATAACATGTATTTGATCAAAGTAGAGTTGCACAATTTATATATTTCTTCACCTATGTTAAAGTTTGCACAATTTGGTGTCTTCTAGCAAAAAGCTTTTTACAATTTGTGGCTAAGCAAATAAACTAGTGCTTGTTAACATCATAATTCTTGTCACGCTTAATTCTTTTTCGAGCTTATAACATTATTATACTTCAAACAATTATCATCTGCAGTTTGCAATTTTTTAAAATCAAACAAAAACTCAAAAAGTATTTTCATATTTTTAAAATTGTTCAAACTTTAACATAGGTAAAGAAAGAAGGAGCTTAATTAACTATAAATAATAAATTCTAAAAGATTTTTCAGCATAATGTTTTATCTCATTATTAACATTTTGATCAAAATACTTCTTTTCGTGGATAATGCATGAAATGTAGATTCAACTTTCAATCGAGCAGCAATTTCTTTAGGTGTAATATTATCAGATTCAAATTTAGTTTCTCTATATATTTTGAAAAATAAAATAAGTGCTTTCAAGATACTAATAGTAGTAGCAATATACATATCCTCATTTTGTAACATTTTTTTCCTACTTTATTAATAACAGACAATATATTGTACCAAATAATCAGATCAAACAAGAACTCAAAAATCAAAATGGCAAAGATAAATTTTTAGCATCTCTCAATTTCTTAACGTCGTCACATTTTTTAACTAAGTGTTTTAAAGCAATTTTTATTTTTAGCAATTGAAATCTTATTGCTTTGACACTTTTAAATTAGCGTTCTTAACATATTTGTGAAAGGTGCTTAATTCTTAGATCTTTCATATTATCCTGAAAAAATTTTCATTACTCCGTGAAAGATGAAAACAATATATATTACTTTTATACAAAAATGTGCCAATATCACAAAGTACGAAAATATAATTTTTTTTTTTGAGAAACTTTCTTTATTATTTATAATTATAATATGTAATAAATGTCTTTTTGGGCTCTCACCAAGCGAGGCTTTAGACGATCGCATATCCCACCTATAGTCAAGGTAGGCACTGATTGGATCTAGTGCAAGTGGGAGTTTGTAAGTGTTATGTCTTAAATCTAATTAACTTTGAACATAAACATTTTTAATATATAATTGATATATTTTATTTACGACAGATCTATTATTTAATTTAATATTCTAATAAATTAAATAATGAAATCCGTAAATTCAATTATTGAAATTTTGTTAATCACAAAGAGTTGTGATTGCGATATACAAATTACATATGATTGAATCTTAATTCATTTGTGGTCGTAAGTAATGACGAGATACAGACATCGTTATTACGAATAGATCATCACGTGTGACATTGCTTACATATGAAGTAGCTGATCTTACAAGCTAAAGTTTGATGACACTTAAATGAACATGTGGACGTTTTATTATAGAACAAAATATTGTAGACCCGTTGGGGAGATTCCACATGGATAACTATCTGAGTGTCAGTGGTTAATCTCTAACATTCAGTAGTGGGATTGGTCTTTCGACTTGAGGTTGTCATAGTGCCTTATATGAAAACAGATATACTTTGATAATATTTGATGTTGCTCTGCCAATGGTTACATTGTTCGGGTATGTCAAAAATTATATGAAGGTTGCGAATGATCAATAGAGGATTCGTTACTCTTATATAGTAAGAGATTATGATCTACATTTCATTTAGTTGAGTTGATAACGAAATCTTTGGCCAATGTGTACCCATTAGTCGAAAATGAGTTTTCGACTTACACTGACTTAATAGTGGGATGAAATATATGATCGATAATTGAGATTGACCCATATCCATATCTCGTAATTGATCGGATCATATGGATGAAAGAATTATAGTTTCACGGTAAACGAACAAGTTTAGTTTTGTCATATCACATGACATTTTCCGTCACATATATTACCTGACACATTGCTAGATGTTAATTTGGAACGGCGGATGTGAATTGGAAATAAATTGAAAGGGGTATTTTAATATATCGATTTTGATTACATCAAAATAATAATTCACATTGTTGGCATCGTAATCTGAAACATAATGGTCACACACAAAAGGAGAATAAAAAGAATGAAATTTGCTAATTAATTAATTAACAAGTTTGACAATTAATTAATTGAGTTGCTTATTAATATGTCTGAATTAATTAATTGGACTAATTAATTCATGGACCAAATTTAACTAATTAGATTAATTAAATATTGGATCGGGTTAAGTTTAAGAGGTGAGCCAACCCACATGACTTATATTAATAAGTTATTATGGTTTCAAAAATAAAATAACACAATTCATTATCTTACTAGCACAAAAAAAATAAAAAGAGAGAGAGAGAGAGAGAGAAATCATAAGTCTCTTATTCTCTTATTCTTGTATAGATTTTTATTGGAGGCCGGACAATTGGACAATTGTGGATTGCAGATCAGAATTGTTCTTATTTTCAAGATAAACAAAGGAATTTGCAGAATCCATATTACAGTTTCTTTCTAAATACAAAGAAAATTTCTGGTGAGAATTGAAGTTATTTCATTTTTTGCCGTTCAAAATTATCCCAACACTAAATTCGAGGGAGGAATAAGATTTCACAGGAAGAAATAAGATTGGAGTTGGATGGTCATTTAAGCACGCTTCAACAGTAATATTATGTGCTATTATTTTCTTAATTTAAGTTGTTCTTATGACCTTTAAGAGATTTTTAATATCCACTTTATTTGAAACCTTTACGTTAAGAAATATTAATTTCCTTATGGAGACATTATATGTGTGTTGCGTGTTGATTTAATGACCAAAATGATGCTTTCCAGGTGATACATACACACATTTCCTAAGTTGTGGACTTGGATGTCAATAGAAGGGTGAGATCCTCGCTAGTACTTACGATATTATTCAATTATCACGTTTAAATTTAAAAGCTACTTTTACACAAAAGGCATGGGGGTGAACAAAAAATCGCAAGTTTCGAAACCGTAAGTTATCGTTTGTTTTGATCTATGTCATTTCAGTTCAAAATCGAATCAAATCGCTTTGAACTGGTCAAGTTTGGCTTAAAATCACTTGAAATCAAACTGAACTGCTAAACCAATTTTATAAAATTACTAGTTTTATCCAGGAATGACAACAAAGCTGGTCGGATCTGCCAGGAAAAAGCCCAAGTCGGGCCGACCCTTGTTTTAGAAAAAAAAAAGTTTTAAAAAAAATAATTTAGCTGCCTGCAAAACTTTATGGCTGTACTTGTATTAGTTTATTAGTTCAAGAGATGTGCTTGGTGTACAATCATTAGATGATTGTAAATTTTACAACCTCTCACATTAGTGTGGGACCCGCATATTAATTAATTTGTGGGTCCCACACTAATGTGAGAGGACCCACAAATTAATTAATGTGTGGGTCCCAAACTAATGTGAGATGTTGTAAGATTTACAATCATCTAATGATTGTACAAGTAGATTTTTCCATCAAAATAAATGTTTTAGTATAGAAATATTTATATTTAGAAGGTTTCAATTTTAATGTTGTATTGAAATTTCATACTAATTAATGTTTTTTTTCCTCACTTGTGTGGGACTTACTTTATGTTGTTAAAAATGTGATTTGAAATCACATTGACCGCAAAAAATGATTTAGTTCGAAAATATTCAAAAACCCGTTCAATCGAATTGTGTTAAACCGTTAATGCACCATAGTTTCTTATAATTGTATTAAAGGTTCATAACTTTTACTTCTTGTCAAAGATAAGTTCTTGATAAATTTCATCGCATTTTATTCTCGACCTTCATTGTTTAGTGTATTTCTCACATTGACAGTTTTCATCCATAAATTTTATTGAGAGGGCGTAAAAAAATTTATTTACTTCTATTTTTTAAGCCCCTATTTGATTGCTATTATTTTGAAAAAATAATGTTTTGATTAGTGAGCTTTCGAAGAATGTGTAGTTAAGAAATAAGGTAAATTTTTGAATTTACGTGCAAAATATTTTATTGTATAAATGTGTGGTTGAAAATGAGTATGAAAATTAAAAAGTTATAAAATAATGGTTGTCAAATAGGGGTTACATAACAAATACAAAAGTGGGACTAAGCCTCTATTTGATATAGCTTTTTAAGATTACAAGCTGGTGGGTCATATAAAATGTATGGTTTGCCACTTAAAACTAAAATATACAATGTCAACAAAATTTAATTTCCAATGCAATATGTCTATGATCACGTCTAGCTAATTTGACAAGAAAAAAGTAAATACTGTCAAGAAAATCAACTAGATTTAGAGCATGTTTGGTAAAAATTCTCATTTTTTACAGTAAATCAATTCTCATTTTCAACCACACATTCTTCAATAAAATAATATTTTCCATCACATCAATACTTTTTTCTTCTTTTTCAACCACACATTTCCCATCATATCACTATTCAAAAATCAATTCAAAAATTTTCATTTTCTACAGTAAATCAATTCTCATTTTCAACCACACATTCTTCAATAAAATAATATTTTCCATCACATCAATACTTTTTTCTTCTTTTTCAACCACACATTTCCCATCATATCACTATTCAAAAATTAATTCTTCCCCCAAAAATCTCTACCAAACACACTCTTAGATTTTCTTTTAGAAGGAATGAGCCATCTTAATTTAGTCCCTGTTTGATAGAGATTAAAATCATATTTTTAGTAGATTTTGATAAAATTTTCTACAATGTGTGTTTTAAAAGTTGTAGGATGAAATGTGTGATTTAATTGATTGTTGACTTTAATTTAAACCAAAATCTAAATTTTAATCGATAGGACTTAATATTTTCCTATCTCCCCTATTTATTATTGGGTTTTGCTACTTGTACACGGGGTGTCAACCTTGACACCCCGATGTACAGTCTCGTCACAAATAGGGGGTCCACACCTAATAAAAAATCGTGGACCCCTCTTTTCTGAATGGAGCTGTATATAGAGGTGTCAACTCCGGCGCATAAGTAGAAAAACCTTTTATTGTTCTAACATCTATTATTAGACAAAATCCTATTTATAGACGAAATTTATTGAAGATAAAAAAATATTTCTATTTAGCCCTTGTTTGTGTTTCATTATTCCACATTACAATGAGGTGAATAATAATTCTTCAGAGGATGTGTGGTTAGAAAATAAGAATTTTTTTTTTAAAAGTTTATGTATAATATTATTTTATTGAAAAATGTACCATTGATAAAAAGTGAGAGAAAAATGAATTTTAATTTAATGGAAGCCAAATATAAGATTAAATAGTACGCAAATTTGAATTATAAAATGTATTAGAAAAACTAAGTACAAAGTAAAGTTCCTGTTTGGTGGCTTTTTTTTTTTTTTTAAAATACTGTTTTTAGCCTCCGTTTGTTTCTCATTTTTCATCCATAAAAATGAAAAATATGACCGTTATCCATCATATTAAACCATCAATTTTAAATTTCTATATGTTGTGTGGGGTTCAATAACGACTTTATTTTTCATTCTTATTCTACAATAATGAGAATCAAACGAGCACTTAATTGTGAATTTTTGAAGAATACGTGATTAAAAAGTAGAAATTTTTTTAAAATTTACGTATAAAATGTTTTATTATGTAAATAATCAATATATGATTGAAAATAAAGTAGAAAAAGGAGTTTGGAAAAAACTAGTAACCAAAGTTAAAATTATGAGAGAACTACTTTAGTGTCTGTCTTCCATTGAGAAAAATAGAGTAATAAATAATATTTTTTTAAAGAATGTGTGGTTGAAAAGTAAAATAATTTTATTGATTCGTGTGTAAAATATTTTATTGGATAAATATGTGATGGAGAACCCACTATAGCAAATAATTTTTTTGAAATAATGGTCGACCAACATGTGCTTAACTTTGTCCAAATCAATTGAAGGCCGTCTTCGCAAGCTAGCACAACACTATATGCACTGAAAACATCTTGCTGCAAATGGCATCAACCACACTGACATTAACTCCAGCTCTCACAATCAACGGCGTCGTTCCACGATTCGGCTCCAAGTTTCACTTCTATGGCGGCATCTCAACTGATTATACTAATCCAATCCTTTCATGTTCGTCTTCAATCAAACATCGTAATAACCGATTGAAACCAGTTTGCTCTGCCGGTTTGAACCGGTCATCCGGGTTGAGCTCACACACTTTCGACGTAGTCATTATCGGAGCGGGTATAATCGGGTTGACTATCGCCCGCCAATTCCTCCTCGGATCGAATCTTTCCGTTGCCATCGTCGATGCCGCCGCACCTTGCGCTGGCGCCACCGGTGCAGGTACTTTATAGTATTGTAATCAATCGATCTTTCAAGTTTTAAGGTACGGTGTGCGGTTGGCTTAAAAGGTCAAGTTTTAAGTGAATGCTTCTTCTTTTTATTTGAAAATTAATTTTTAAAAACAATTTCAATTACATGAGCGTTTTGAACATCAAAAAGTTTTTTCTAATTATCGTAATTTCATAAATTAGTCAAACGAGTCAAAAAGTAATTTTTAAATCCTAGAAGCTCCTTTTACTTTAAAAAAATCGTGTCAAATGAGCCATAAGTTTTAAAATAAATAATTTTTTATCAATCATACTATATGCACGTTATGATGCTATTAGATTTCGATTGGCTCCCATTGAAATTATAATTCATTTTTTTTGTCTTTTCTTAAGAATGACACATTATTCAATTAAATAATATTATTTGTAAATCTAATTTTTTTTCTTATTTTTAATTACATATTCTTCGAAAAAATACTATTCCAAAATTTATAATCTCAAATAATGGGGTTAAATGGGGATTAAGTGTCACATTTTCTTGCGTGGCAACAATGTACGCCATTGATTTTAAACACATCCATGATCCATCCTAACCAGATTTCTTTCATATAGAAGGTGTCAAACTTTTCTTAAGAATGACACATTATTCAATTAAATAATATTATTTGTAAATCTAAATTTTTTTCTTATTTTTAATTACATATTCTTCGAAAAAATACTATTCCAAAATTTATAATCTCAAATAATGGGGTTAAATGGGGATTAAGTGTCACATTTTCTTGCGTGGCAACAATGTACGCCATTGATTTTAAACACATCCATGATCCATCCTAACCAGATTTCTTTCATATAGAAGGTGTCAAACTTGTTGTCTAACTATAATGTACATCTAATTTTATTCATTTTTTATTAGTTAAAGTTGAAAAAAGCTTTTAAGACTTTCTGCAAAGTAAAATCTTGAGTAAAAAATTTGAAGCATGATTTTTAAGCACAACAAAGGTTGGACTTACTTTGACAAGAAGCTAAATTTACTTTTCTTCTAGACTTCTACTTTCTGAAAAAGTAAGTTGAGAAAGAATGTATTTATGATAATTATAGGTTTGGTAAATAAGTAGCTTAGCTAAAATGCACTTATTTTGATAGTAAGATTTACTTTCGAGCACAACTAAACATGTACTTTTTTTTGGAAGGTAAGAGTTACTTCCAAATTAAATAACTATTTTACTTCATGAGAAATAAGTCATGTGAGAAAATGCCGATGTGCTTATAACTTCACTATTTTTTGAATCACAGTACATGCTCTTAATCAATGGATATGTATTACTGAAATTTTGATTGGCTGTAGGATTTCTTGACCTTTTGTTTGGCATTTGAGCCGATTCACACTTCTAGGACAGGGTTACATATGGAAGGTTCACAGAGACCCGGGGACTGAAAAATGGGAGCTGGTAATGAGAAGCCATCAACTATGGGAGGCTCTGGCAGAGAGCATCCATAATCAAGGCTTGGATCCTTTGCAAACACTAGGATGGAAAAAGACAGGTAATATCAAATTGCCTCTTGTCAATGACTTGTAGGAATATTGTTTGGTGGAAGTATTTGATACTGAGGAGTTTTGAAGAATGTGAATGAGCAACTCGTCCACCTCATGCAGTTTGTGTATTCATGTCTACTGTTTAGTGCAGACATGTCTGCATGTATAATTTATCCTTGTATTGTTATTTGTACCACAGTAAATTTTTTATTGGTTCTATCTTCGAGAGAACTGTATGATCTTTTATCTGTGGATTCATATAATTTGCTTATTTCTAGGTGGGTTCCACACCAAAATGATGTGTTTAGTTCTATCCTAGTTTTTAGAATTGTTAGTTTCATGTTATGGTTTGTTAATCGATATTTGTTGGAGACAATACAAGCACTTGTATTTTTACATACAAGGCTGATGTAATTAACCAACTTGTTGGTCATGATTACATGGAAACGACTTACCCGTGACAAAAAAAAATAAAAAATAAGAGGGTGTTCTTGCAAAATCATGCTCCATATATGTCATAAAACATGTTGGATGAGATCCTCCGCTCGAGGTGGATCTTTCATTGCTTCCTATTCCAGTATTCCTTATTATAAATTATCATTTGCTGGAGATTCTAGTTAGTTGGTATCTCATATTGTTCAGACAATAGTTTAATTATCCTCTCATTTGTATAAGCTATAAGTTCCCTGAAAAAAAATGAGCGAACTTAATTTTCCAAGCTGGATCCAGTTGATATTTTAAAGACTATTGAGTTCCCTCCAGAATGCTAACAACGTTTTAAAAGTGGGCAATGTTTTCATTGACAGGAAGCATGTTAGTTGGTAGAACTGCAAATGAATGTTCCGCGTTGAAAAGTAGGGTGGAGCAACTATTGGAGGCTGGCTTGGAGGCAAGTTTCTTGTCTTCTGATGATTTGCAGTCAGAAGAACCTGCTCTTATGCTTGGAAGTGAAGGTGGTGCGGCATTTGTACCTGATGATTACCAAATAGATGCTCGACGCACTGTTGCCTTTATCGAGAAGGTTACTCTAGCAATTCATTTTCCTCCTTCAAGCAATGGCTGTTTTGTTTCTTCTTGTGCTTTTAAGATTTTGTCATTCATTTACATAATTATTTTTATATTGTTTGATAGGGTAATAGGTATTTTGCAGCAGAAGGAAGATATGCTGAGTTCTATTATGAGCAAGCAACCAGTTTATTAAGGTAGCAATTTTTATTTTTTTAGAAATTATTTTAAGCTAAATCCAAATAATGAGGATTAGGATACTTTCCACTTTATTACTTTGTTTTTCAGTATTGTTACTCGTTAATACTCTTTACTCATCCGTGCTCAGATCAGAGAGCAGTGGGGAGGTTGTGGCAGTTCAGACTTCCAAGAACACCTTGTACAGTAAGAAAGCAATTATTGTTGCCGCAGGTTGTTGGAGTGGTTCCGTGTTGCATGACCTGATCAGCAATTCAGAAATTGAATTAGATTTCCCGGTAAAGCCTCGAAAGGTTAGAATTCTGTCTGAATTGTAATGCTTCTCAATTTGAATTTTTCCAGTTTCATGGTTGTTATTTCTGTCAGTTCTATGAGGTTCAAAAGGATATGGAAGTTAGGAAAATGATGGGGTACAATGATTTTGCAGGAATTTTTTATTTTATTTTTTTTGGGAAAAATGTATTGTTTTATATTCTAAGCTATAGAAAAAATAGTAATTATCCCAATTCCAATTCTGAAATAGACGTAAAAGGAAAGTGCTATTTCCTATAATATTTCTCTTTTCCTTCACTTTCGTTTAGAGAAAGCAGGTTCCTTAGATTACTATTCAATAATCATTTTCCAGTCCCATATTCTATTTTCCAGTCGTATTTAATCTGAAATGCATTAGCCAATCCCTTTGAAACCAAGATGTTGGTTAATATCCCTTCTCCCATAGTATTTACATTTTCTTTTCCTAATACTTTTTTGTTCATGTGGTCCCTTTCCTCAAAATAAAGAAGAAACTGAATATTTAACTGCCAAGCCCAACATAAACAAGCCACCGGAGAGCTACAAATACTAAAATCTCTATAACTAATGTAAAAGCTCTATAACTCTTGAACTTTGCAACGTGACTTCCATCCACTAGCTTTTTAGCCATTTCTAAAGGCAGAAGCCAAATGCTTTTTGTGTATTGTGTGGCAGGGACATCTGCTTGTTATTGAGAATTTCAAGTCTTTAAATCTTAACCACGGCCTTATGGAGTTGGGATATGTCAATCATAAATCTGCAACCCTGAGCTCTACTACTTCTGATTCAGGGTCAGGATATGATGCACACACTTCATCTGTTTCAATGACAGCCACCATGGACATGTCGGGAAGGCTGGTTCTTGGTAACTCTTTACCTCTTGTGTCCTGGTTTTCTTGCTCTGTTTATCTCTTTCTTGCAAATGCGTGAGATGCAAAATATAGATTTGTGTTTATATAATATGGTGAAGGAATTTGCAGCGTGATGCACTTGGAACTTTATGAATTACTGTTATTGCTAAGACATTTAACATGAATTGTTATGCTTGCCACAGTGACTTGGATCAGATTTCTTGCTAGCAATTGCAAAATAGGCCTATGTTTACCTTGCATGTTGTTGTAATTAAAATGTTACTGGGCTTAGAAGTAAAGCCTAGATTTTTATGTATTAGTGGGTATTAGTCTTTGTTCCAGATCCTTTCGTTGATCTTTTGTAAAATGTAATCAGAAGATACCTTTTTGTAAAAAGAGGAACAAAATAGAGCATATTGGCAACATTTATGACGAGGGAACAAGTTTAGCTGACAAATAATAGAAGAGACTGAAAGAACAACAAGAATATTAGTGATATCGAAGTAAATATTAGAGATTTAGTCCTTAACACTTAAATCTGAGCTAACCAGAACTTTCTGGATTCAGTTGTTCTTTTTGTTTGAAACAATATGGCCTATTCGTAGGCTTTTCGAACTTACGACTCTCAAACTTATTCTAACTAGGAAAACTTAAATAAGATAAGTGTAAAACAAATCATCACTAGGAAAGCTTTAATCTATAGAAAAGAAGTCCAAAACCTACTGTAACTAGGAAACCTTTAATCAGTAGAAACAGATACATCTTAATTTTAGACGGAAACCTGAAAGTACTTAAGTGTCTAAATTCTAGATCATTTCTAGTAGATCGTGATTGAAGAAACTGAAAAGAATGTGGGTGGTAAAAAGATAGGTGGAGAACTTCTTTTATCAGTACTTATTTTTATTGGTAATTGGTTTGTAACTTGACCAGATAAAGTTCCCAAAATGCTGTCTGGTTGGACCGGCTACTCTGTCAATTTATATGGGAGTCCTATAATTTTCCTTCAAAACATGGAAGTGATAAACAGTCAGCTAATGGGCTATCGGCTTCAATCAAAATTTAAGGACCCATCTTGTTACATTCACTGTGTCATGAGTCACGAGGACCCAACCTCTTGCCACATCGTTCCTCAAACTCGACCTTAATCTTTTCAACTTATCTTATAACTTTATTTTAAATTATGGTGTTAATAGTATTTCAGCTACAAGAATGTAGATCAACTCTACATAGAATTGTAGGAAGTTCGAAGTTTTTATTATACCATCTTACTATATAAATATGTTATTGTGGATGAAGTGAACTTAATAATTGTTGCACTATCTTGCATCAAATTCAATCTCCTTGCTTCCCCCGGAGGATACCTGCCTGCAGTTTCTTTCATGTTCTATCTGGTCTTACAGGTAGCAGCCGCCAGCTTGTGGGATTCAACACAGAGATAGATGAATCTGTCATCACTCAGATATGGGAAAGGGCTGGGGAGTTCTTTCCTATATTAAAACAAGTATCTCTTAAAGAGTTGAACAAAAGCAGAGAAGTGAGAGTTGGGCTGAGACCATACAGTGTGTGCTAAGAAAAAATTCGATATGATTATGTTTACCGTATATATTCAAATTGTTGTCACAGACTGATCTTTTATGCTGTTTTATTTTGGTTTAGTGCCTGATGGAAAACCAGTGATTGACCACGTTCCTAGAATATCAAACATGTTCCTTGCTGCTGGACATGAAGGAGAAGGACTCACATTGGTAATTTTCTCCTTTTTTCCCTCTCTCAATAATGTGCTTGTTTTATGGAAATATTCCGTGCTTATTTGATATGTAATTTAGACAATATTGGACGGCATAATGGGATGTTTGGTAAATAAGCTTATAAGCGATGGGCCCCACAACATTTGTGGCTTACAAATAAGCCACACAAGTATCTCATTTGCTACTTATTTATCTTATGGGACCCACTCCCACACAATTTTTTAACCATATATAATTGTATGGGGTCCATGGCTTATAAGCCATGGCCTTATTTCCCAAACATGCTCAATGTATACAAGATTTTATCTTATTTTATTTAATAATGTACCTTCTCAGTCTACCTTATCAAACATGCAATCAATTATCCAGCTGTTTAGCCTGTTTTCGGCTTCCATTGGAGCTGGTTTCGTTACCGCTGCAATGGTTTTGTTTTCTTACCAATTTTATTGTTACTGGAAAGCTCATGTGCAAATTATTTCACGTTTCATCAGGCTTTGGGAACTGCTGAAATGATTGTTAACATTGTTTTGGGCAATCCCCAAAAGGTTGATCTATCGCCATATTCCATGTAAGTTTGGTCTTTTATAGTAACATGACAGCAAGTTTTATGATGTTTTATGTCAAGTATTCTTTTTCCTGAATGTTTAGTTGTTTTGTCATCATATGTTTTACTATGCCCAGTTTTTCTGGTGTGTTTTCACATTGTGTAAAAATCACATAAGATATAATAAATTTGCTAGATGCGCACACCATTCTTTTCCTGGGATCTATTACGAAAAGATTGCTTTTAAGAAAATTAAAATGTTTTCAAAATTTCTGAGTACTAGTATGTAGTGCTTCCCGTCTGATTATTTATTTCTCCCTGTAAGTGCATCTTCGAAGAGTCGGGGCCTAGGATGGTTATTTGTTTGAGGGCCGGCTCTCTTTCACATCTCTGAGGATTAGGGATATACTCCTCTTGCTGGTCTGAAATTCCTTGAATGCTGAAAGTATCTCCACTTGAATGGAAATAAAAAATGGTGAAAAACACAAGAGAGAAAGAGACCTAAAATGCACAGTACATTTTGGTTAGATTTTTTGTGAAGAAAAGAAAACTAACTGGCTTGTCACCTAATCATTCTATGTATTCCTCCATGATTGGTATGTTGGGTTTGGATAAACTTGACACCACTAGACAATATTAAGCCCCTTTTTGATTTAGATAAAACCCAGTTTTGTAGTAGATTTTAATAAAAATTGATGACATAAAAGTTGTGACTTCATGAAATGTGTCGTTAAAATTAATTTTTGAATTTCACTTGAATTTTAATAAAAAAATTTAGTTGAACCAAACATGGACTGATAAAGAAAATTAAAATTTTAGCTATCATATGGTCAATAATGTCCCACATGGCTTACCAGGCATATCTCCAGGGTGTATGACCATATTCTGGATGCCTTAAGTAGACACCAAGAGAAATGGAAGAGGCCAAACTAGGGCCCACAATCAAATTGAGAAAGGAAAATTAGGGTTATTAGCATCTGGCTTAAAGGGAAAGGGATGTTGTGGATTTTCGCACTGTCAATTCTTAAATTTCATTAATTGTTTTGTGACAGGAATACGGTTTGTGCGGTTTGATCCACCAGTTGAACCTCGAGCAAGGACAGTAATGGTTGGTATGCCACGAAAGAAGATTTATGTTATTGATGGCAATTATTGAGTTGTCTGTTGTGGTTCATCGAATAATTATGCTATATTAAGGTAGAATTGCAATTTTCATCGAATAGTTAGTTCTTTCGTGATTGTAATGGTGCATTGCAATGAAAATTGTTTTGTCATTCTACATTTTAGCTTTAAAAATTTAAATGCAACGGAAAATTAGCATCTGTAGAATTTCCGCTTGTGATTGATGCTTAAACTCGGTGATGTGATTGAAGCGTTTTAAGATCTAAAGTGACCATTTTGAAATAAAATGAAGTTCAACGACCAAAATGAAATTTTGTTCAAGTTACATTGATCAGCTGAGTTTTTCACTCTCATCTCTGTAGAAATGAACTATATTACGTCCCATTTGATGATCTAGAGACATGAATTGTAAGGTCGCTTTGATGATCTAGCATCATGTTGAAAGTAATCTAAAAAGCAATTTGATGTTTGATTGTCTTCATATCAACGAACCCTTCATATTTATCGTTCCCTCAATCGAGAACTAAAGATTTGTAAGAAACTAACTAGATTGAAGATATTGAACATCAATTTCTCTGGAAGCAATCATTGGGCTTGGGTTGGCAGTAAAACTGATATTAGCACACTCACACATGGGGTGGGTGGGTAATTTTTTTTATTTTTTAATCACAGTGGGGTCCACCACTGTGAGAGTTTGTCAACCCTTTCTGTCAAGCTCTTCCGATACAAATGGAAAAGCTCTAACGAGAAACCTGACATGGCCAAAAGAAAGGCTGAGATGGCCACAAATCGCCAGCAAGAGGGGAAATGAGTTAATACTGAACGTTCAACTTCTTGAATCTTCGTGTGTTCTTATCATACATATTTCACAAATTTCCACGATGGAATCATTAATATTGAGATCATCCGATAAGACTCCAGGAAATATTCATTTGTCAAGAGTGGAAACCATTCTACATGATTACTTAAAACCTTTTTATACACACATTTATTGAAAGTAATTGGTGACCACAAAATTTAACTAACAAGAGTAGATCAGTCTAAACAAGGAAAAAGCAATAGAACAAACCAGCTAACAAAAAAACAAGGTATCCCACTAAATTGAGTAGGTTCCATGAATCTTAAGAAATAGTGAGAATTCTCGATCTCTTTCAATTCGGATTTCAAAAATCTAGAATTTGAAATGATGTCCTTTCATCAAGTTGTTCATAGAACGTACACAAATTCTGCTAACATAAAAATCTAGCATTCTCACATAACTACATCAGCTTAATAGCTCAATTGACTGAATATAAGGTCTCTAGATATGAGTGAATCTCAAAAATCATCACCTGATGGAAAACCAAATTGCCATGGGATTATAGTGAAAGTCTCAGAATGGTAAACAAAACATGAATGCTATGCACGTCCGAGGAAAACGTGCACTGGATAACAAGGCATCTATTAGTTGCACAACAAGATATGATATAGTAACTCTTGAAGGAAAGGACGGGTCATCCTGAAAACTTTTCATCGCAGTGAGTGAATCACATAGAAGAGCAGATGTAGGGACTTCTATGACTCACAAACTAAACTGGTGGCAAGATAAAAAAGTCAGGGTAGAAGAAAGTATTGAGAAAATGTTCCCATACAGTTCCGAATTAGCAATCCTTGAGGAAGAACCAAAAGCACAAGCCAATTACCAATTCAAGAAGAGCCATTTGGTGTATGGGTGTTAGGTTTTGGGTGGGCAGGATTGGACTGGAATCTCAAGTCATAAGAGTTGCTATTAAGGGTGTTAAATACGGTGAGCTGGGGAGCCACCACCGGAGCTTGGCTCGCCCTAGCCAATTTTTTTTATTTTTACTAAAATTACTTTTTCCACTCAGTTATGATGGGCCAGCTCATGAGACAACTCGTGCAAGCTGCTTGAAATTTGCTGCTTGGCTCTCTAGTGGGGTAAGTCGAATTGGGGAGAGACCAGCCCCACTTGACACCCCTAGTTGCTATAGTACTGTGTCCTAGTGCAAACAGTTAACCAGATGTAGGTAGCCTAAATTCCATCAGCTTCAACGGAGAGAGAAGAAAAATACAGATAGGTAGCGGACTTAAATTAAATCAATTGGTAAGGGACTGGAGTAGAATCTCAAGTCATATGAGTTTCTGTGGTACTGTACCAAGAGCAAAAAATTGACTAGATGTGTAGAGCCTAAAATACATCAGCTTCAAAAGAGACAGTTTGTAACAAATCAATCTTCATTAACGTCAATTTATCATCTGGAAAAAAATGGTTTTTGATAGAATGAATCATCACAGTAACTCTGATAAAGGATTTACAAATATTTCAATACTAGAGTCCACATAGTTTAAGGAATATACAAGTGTATCTGTACATGTATAATCCTGAAACCTCAAAGCTTAGAAAATCTAGCAAAGGGTGTCAAGCTCAAATAGAAGGATAACTACTTCATAGTAGATTTTGCTAGCACTTTCAATTATCTCATTTTAATAGAGGATAATCACCCTGTTGGGAGGAGATTTAGCAAGTCAGTTTCCACTTTCCTTATCAAATTAATAAAACCCTTCGATGTGAACAGTTTCACGTGTAGAATCATTTTGCTCCTACTAACAATATAACACTCAGACCTCCAGCTATCCTAAAGACAGTAGTTGCAGGCACTATTAGACATAATGAACACACCACAAAATATCAGTACTCACATATAACCCTCCCATACTCCGCGGTCACTTCATCAACAAATATACCATTGGGTGCCTCAGCTTATACCATTTAATTATTAATAGAATACCTAGACAAACCACAGACTCCAGTCAGAATGAGAAGAAGAAGGCAGTCGACCAAAAGCCGACCATTAGTCAAGAGAGACCAAAACAAGGGTATCTGTAGTTTATGGGGATAATAGTTGAGTTAGAAGAACTGAGCTTTAGGCAGATATTGAAGCTAGCTTGGTTGACTTCGAGGGTACTCTATGCTGTTATTGGGTGACTTCAATGCAATTCATGTTTACATAACAATTTGCATCAAAAGGCTAATTTGAACAAAACTGCACAATCCTATTAATTATTCCATTTCTGCCCTATACAACTTCTCGGAGTAGAGCTTCACGCCAACATGAGTAATTTAAGACACATAAAGGGTAATGATAAGAATATTCGTTTCCTGCAACCATACCAAAGAAAGGCCAATAAATTGCAAATGAGAAAAACTATCTGCAGCATTGCTGCTAATGTGGGCCCACAACATAGAACGCCAACATACATAAATCATAAATAATCCAATTTCTCGAATTGCATCCAAGAACACAACCACTTTGCAGCAACAATCAAATTAACCATAAAAATATTCAACATAGTCATGTTTGGAAAGTATTTTGTCCACATTATTCAAATAAAACCTTAAAACTGACCGCGCATTGACTGTTCTCGGGATTAAGATATTACGGAATGTCCCACGCCTTGGGCTCAGGCACGGCAACTACCATACCTTGCAGCTCCTGAGTGAGAACCACCTGGCAACCGAGCCTGGCGTGCTTATTCATGACCCTAGAACGAGAATTCCTCCTCAATACATACTGTTCGTCATAAGTAGGAGGTGGTAGCTTCTCGAGCCACTCCTGGGCGATGTGCACCTCGCATTCAGCCGAGCACGCGTCGATCTCTTCAAGCCGGTGGGAGTCCGGGTCGATTAAACCCTTGTTGGTCAAGGCCTTGAGAAGGGTTTGACCCGAGAGCGCCATTACCTGGCGCTTGATGCCGTCCGGATCCACTGCGAAAAGCTTGACAAGTCGATCCGAGACCTTGGCAGAAGTGGAGGCGGATGATCGGGTAATTATGGCGCGAGATGATAGGGTGAAAGAGGGATTTTTCGTAATTTGAGAGGCGAGTTTTTGCAGTGAGGAAATCGCCATCGTTCTGCAGGGGAGAGGCCGTCGGGGTGTAGGGTGGGAGTACGGGGAAATTTTAGGCTGATTGGTGGTTAAACTACTTGTACATATAAATGTACATTTTGATTGACATTTCTTGGTGTGTCAAAAATGAATAAAGCTATTCTAATAGAAGAAAACTACCCTCGGTGACAGACTCTCACATGGC
>CAIGRT010232128.1:0-23323 GCA_903798405.1 Fraxinus platypoda
TTAAAAATTATTTTATTTTTCGCTGTGCATGATTAAGTAAATTCCCAACAGTAAAAAAATGATTAACGACTTAATTGATTATTTGTAAGAGGTGAAATGTTGAAATAGTAAAAAAGAGAAGATTTTTGTATTAATTTGGGTGAGTTGAGAGCATCTAAAGAGAGTACATTTTCCTCCCTTGGTTTACCATGGCCTATATTTATAGGCCTCTAATCAAGCAACTTGACCATCCAACGTCACATCAACTGCAGTATGAACCTAGAAGTACGTGCCACATTCCAAATTCAAGGATGATGATTGGTTGTTGAGGTTGGCTAACAGGTTATCATGTCTTGGGTCATGATTACCTATCACCTAGGTAATTATTGCTGATTTCTGATTAGCTAAAAATGAGGTACTGACATCATAGGTGCTACTTGTCAATTGGCAGTGGTCGTTCGGATGGTAATAACATCACTAGGAGACATGTTTAGAATTGCAATGATGATGTTTCATAATGATGGCAGGTCGAGTGACCTATGATGGTAGAGCTGACTTTTCATTGGACGAGCTGACCTTTCATAGTAGAGCTGATCTAACATGGTAGAGCTGACGTGGTGCTCTCTTAGTCCATCCTCTTTGAAGCGACTATTGAATCTTAACAAGCTCTCACTCTTAAATTAAGGTAAGCCCAAGCTGATTTTCTGGACACCAACAATTTTGATTGTAACAAACAAGTTAATATCATTTCCTAACAATTGAATTTAAGTAATTATAGTTATCAAAGCTTTCAATAACAAATTGATCAATCATTATCGAGAGATCACAATCAAGACTATCACACTACAAATCGGACTTACAATGAAGGTCAAGGACGAAGTCAAGCATTCAAGTCAAATCCCTTTCAAGATAAGAGTGTAAAAGTCAAACGTTAAAGAAGATCATAAATTAGACGTTTTTGTTCATATGTAAAAATACTAACACTTTAATCTTTAGCAATAAATGACTAAAGCTCTAAAAACTATTTTATGCACAAAACTATTTTGATAATCACTTGTATAAAATGTTTTGATCAAAGATAAGATTGTTTTTCAATTTGATATTTGAAATTAAATCATTTTTAAAGTATTAATTAGCTTGAAAAATAAGTTGAAAATGCCTTCCAAAAGCCTACATTTTTGCAAAACATTTAACTCGAATCAAACGAACTAAAATCGAAGAAATCTATGAAGATGAGCGTCCGAAAGGAATGAGAGGACGTCCAGAAATTATAACAGTCAATTTTTTTTTATTTTTTTTATCATTCTAATGTGTGACGTCCAACGGCTAGTTTCTTACGTCCAAAGATAGAGGTGGATGTCTGAACCTCTCATCCAATCTTCTAAAATTTTTGGCATTTTGAACTCTATAAAACATTCAATTTTTGCATTCATTAGCACTAAAGTGAGATATATTTGCTCAAAACTATTTGAGCTTACATTATATTATTTCATCAACTTATCCACTTTGAAAACTTTTGATTAATTTCATTAAATGTTTTACTCATTATCTTCATCAAAGTTTTCTTATCTAACACTTGGGATATAATTTATTGCAATTTATTGTAGTGTTAGCATTTTTTGGTATTTAATTCATTCATATCATTTATTAAGAAGGAAGTTTCTATTGTAGAAACACTCTTCAAATTTGTGGGTCATATTGAGATCCGTAAAGCTTTATAGGTTGGGTCATATTAAGGTTCTGTAGAACTCAATAATTTATAAGGATTGGTGCTCTTTATTTGTAAGTCACCGAAAGCGTTTTAGGGGTTTGGATTGCAACATAAGT
This sequence comes from Fraxinus platypoda, assembly GCA_903798405.1. Taxonomy (NCBI): domain Eukaryota; kingdom Viridiplantae; phylum Streptophyta; class Magnoliopsida; order Lamiales; family Oleaceae; genus Fraxinus; species Fraxinus platypoda. The sequence continues at coordinate 1,807 of CAIGRT010232128.1, forward strand.
CAATCAATATAGTAAAAAGGTTTTGCTCGTGACGGAGAGTTTGGTAACGGATGATGTACATCATTGATTTATATCGAACCTATTATATCTTTTGCATCATCTCTACCTTTTTATTTATCATTATTTTGTTTTAAGCTTATAATTTGATTGATCTATTTCCTTTGAGGATTTCATAACAAAGTATGCAGCTTTGCGAAAAAATCAGGATTAAATAAGAAAAGGTGAAAAAGGGAGTGTGCGTAATGAGAGTTTATTAGATGTAGGGAAATATTCACACAAATCATATAAAAAGAAAAACCATGACAGGTGAGCCGTAATTCTCCCATAACAAATTAGTATTTTGGTTCGAGCAATTTATAGCAACTTTTGATTTCTTGAATTTCTGGACCTTCTTGATTCTGAAGGGAGAAAATGTAAAGTAATTTACAGAACTAGAAGTAGAGAAATTCAAAAAACTAAGGGCATGTTCTCTTTACCATTTTCTAGTCGTTTTCTGTTTTCAATTTTTCAAAACAGTGAAAACGCGTTCTCTTTCCTATTTTCGAAAACGCGTTTTTGAAAACAAGTTAAAGATTTACAAAGAAAACCAAAAACGACAAATTTATAGTTTTTAGTGTTTTCAGTTATAATCAAGCCAAAGTTTTCAAAACACATTTTAGGTGTTTTCAAAATAATTTTTCAGAATTCCAAAAAGAACACATTTTCAACAATCTCAAAATGGGCACTCAAAACACAAAACCCAAAATGAATTCAAAACACAAAATTGAAACACAAAGAGAACAATTCCTAAATATTTTTAATGGGAAGTTTATGAGTAGAGGAGAGTCAATGAAAACAGTACAATAACATGATATATTGATTGGATGGGACTTTCGACGGTTCATTTGTTTGTGCTTTGGGTTTGAAGGTGGTGAAGGCAGTGGAAGGTGGAGGTGGGGATGGGGATGAAGATGAAAAAAAAAAAATTCTCTTTTCTTTGTTTTGTTTTTATTTAATTATGTTATGCGAAAAATATTAAGTTACAATTTTACCCTTCTAACATTGGTCAAAAGAAGTGTTGCAACCAATTAAAAAGTTTGGGTCCGTAAGTATTTTAGATGAAAGGTTAAGGTAAAAGTTGCAACTAAGTTAAAAATTTGGGATCCCATCTACAATTTTCCCTTTTTATATATTCGACTTTTCACACCTCGAATCACGTGGATAAAGAGATTACGAAAAATCTATTTTAAACAACCATCTAGTGGTTAAGAAATTCGAGAAAAGTGATATAGTCCCCATTTGGTAGGGATTAAAATCTAAATTTTAATCAAAATCAAAATCAATAAATAATTTTAACAACATATTTTATGGATCACACAATTTTTCAAATACTCATTTTCATCAATTTCTATTTAAATCTATTAAAAATCTGAGTTTATTCTCCATTAAACATAGACATAGTGGTGAACAAGGTCGAGCATGAATTTTCATAAAGTGAATTGGCACGCCAATTGACAAAACACGACACCTTTGTTCAAAAAAAAAGAGAGGGGGGGGGGACTATAGAAAACACCTAAATAAATTCATTTGTGTCTTCTAATCTCGAAATACACAAAAATTATCACCATTTTTTTTATAGAACATTAAAAAAAATTAATATCGTTGTGTAATATTATAAAATCTGGATCGGATCGACCAGTTTGATTAGAAAATCGACAAACCGATCCTTGATTCTGTCCAGACTGCCTTTTTGGACTGTTGTGCACTAGATTCGATCAAAGCCAAGCGAGACAGAATTGAATGGAAACCGGACCTATTCAGCCCAAATGGGGTCACTATGGGTCAACAATGTGAAAACCAGAGTTCGTTACCAAAATTGCAGATGAAACTTTTGTAATATGTTGTAAGAAAAATTTATTATATTTATTAAGAATTCAAGAACATTTCATTATATTTAAAATAAAAGCCAAACCGTTTAGTGATCTATGATTTGTCCAGATCAAAGTCCGAGTTGAATCTGTTAACTATGTTGCCATGATCTCGTTTATATTTGCTATTCAATTAAAAAAGTTACGTTATTGACTTATTATGAAGAGTTTAATCAGTAGCTTATCTAAAACTACTTCTAACCATGAATTTGGAAAAATCCCTCTTGGCTCGCTAATGCTAAAACTATAATGAGTTGGAAATTGAACCTTTTTAGTAAAACTGATACCAAGCATAGGGTTTAAAACCCGTGTTATTGGTTTGATCGATAAGTCAAATATTTGTCAACGATTAATTGGTGGATTCATATTAGATGTAGATTTGAATTAGAAATAAATTTAAAACAAAATTATGGAGTAGAAAATACTTTACATTCAAAATTAACCCATGCCATGAGTTAAAACTTAAAAATGTGCCACCAGACATTTTAAAATCATATAAATTAAATTTTAAAATTTTATTAAATAACAGTTTATATTTAATTATAGTAAATAATTAGGAATAATTAAAAATACATTTATTTGCAATTTTAGTTCATGTATTACACAGTGATCAATATTCACATGGCCAAATGGAAACAACTCAGTCTCGGGTGCACCTCCTACTATAACCGTACCAGATAATGCTCCATCATCATTCGTGCCACCAACTGCAGTTCCAATGGCAATGACATTTGCCAAGCCATTCCCGGATGTCTCAAAAATCGAGGTCTTCGCCAACGAGAATTTCAAGAGATGGCAAGAACATTTGTTCTCTTTGCTCGACGTACATGGAGTGGTATTCGCGCTCAAAGACCAAAAACCCTCATCAAACTATGAAGCTCACATTCTAGATGCCTGAGTCCATGCCAACGAGGTTTGTCGACACACTATCTTACAACCTTTCTAATGAACTATTTGATGTATATTGTAGCTATAAGGAAGCTAAAACCACCAGGGAGGCATTAGTCAAGAAGTTCACTGCCGAGGATACGACAAAATAAAACTTTGCTGTAGTAAGATTCTACCATTGGGAGATGACAGACGGCAAGGATATCAAGGCTCAAATCAACAAAACAGAAGTTACTCGAAGAGTTGAAAGCCGAGGAGATTACATGAAACCCAAATAATTTTCCTTCATTTTTAATCACACAATCTCCATCAATCTATATTGAGAGAAAATGAAAAGATCTTGATCGATTTTTATTCAAAACTTGAAATGAACTTTACATTGATTTATATATAAATAAGAAGATGAGATAGCAAACTAACTAAGCTAACTAACTATTTACAAAAACCATTACAAATTTGACATGTGGATTAACTAACATAACCACCCTAACAGCAACTATATTTAACTAACTTCCAGCTGTGCCTCGTAACTGATTTGAGCTCCTAGCTACTTCCAGGTGCTTCCAGCTGCTTTCTAGCTTAACATTCTGTTACGCCCCCTCAAGATGGACTATGAGGATTGATGATAGCCATCTTGGACATCAATGGAAATAGTGAAGTTGCTGGTAAAGCCTTAGTAAATATATCGGCCAATTAATGTTGACTACGAACAAGAAGCAGTTTGATAGATCCAGCAGTAATCTTGTCTCGAATGAAGTGGCAATCCAATTCGATATGTTTGGTTTTCTCGTGGAATATAGGATTAGTTTCTATGTATATGGCAGCTTGATTGTCACAAAATATTAGAGCAGGAGCAGATGAAGAAACCTGAAGATCATGAAGAAGTTGTTGAATCCAAACAAGTTCACCGGTAGTTGCAGCCAATTCTCTATACCATGCTTCAGCAGAAGATTTTGATACAATGCTCTGTTTCTTGGCTTTCCATGACACCAAAGAATCACCAAGGAAGACACAAAATCATGTAACTGACTTCCTTGTGTCAAGACAAGAACCCCAGTCTGCATCAGCAAAAGCTCGAAGTTGAAAAGATGAATGAGCTGAAAATAGAAGGCCCTGACCCAGAGTTGCCTTGAGATACTATAAAAGGTGATGAATAGCATCAAGATGAGGTTTTCTAGGTTGTGCAACAAACTGACTTAATTTATGAACTACAAATGTAATTTCAGGCCTTGTAACAGTTAAGTAAAGTAAGCGACCAACTAATCTCCTATATAAGGAAGCATCGTCAAGGAGGTCCCCTTCAAAAGAACATAGGCGAGCCTTTGGATCCATAGGTAAAGTGGTAGGCTTGCAACCCAAAAATCCAGTATCTTCGAGGAGTTGGAGTGTATAATGACGTTGAGAAAGAAAAATCCCCCTTTTTGAGCACAAAATTTCCAATCCAAGGAAGTATTTAAGCTGGCCCAGATCCTTAAGCTTAAACTGACCATGTAGAAAAACTTTCAACGAATTGGTAGCCTCATAGTCAGATCCCGTGATGATGATATCGTCAACATAGACCAACAATGCTACAAATGATTTACCAGATCCTTTTGTAAATAAAGAATAATCAGATTTTGACTGATGATATTCGTGAGAGATAAGGGCAGTAGAGAACTTCGAAAACCACTGTCGTGAAGCCTGTTTAAGACCATATATGGATTTATGTAATCTGCACACTAACTTGCTTGCCCCCTGTGTATTAGAAATGGGAGATTTTTGATAGCCTAAAGGCAAGTCCATATAAATTTCCTCAAAAAAATCCCCATTTAGAAAGGCAATATTCACGTCCAGCTGAGTAATATGCCACTGATTAATTGCTGCAATGGTTAGAAGAATCTTAAGAGTAACAAGTTTTACAACTGCAGAGAAGGTCTCAATGACGTCTAAACCTTCTTATTGGGTGTACCCTTTTGCAACCAAACGAGCCTTGTATCGATCAATACTTCCATAAGATTTATATTTAACTTTATATACCTACTTGCAGCCAATTGAATGCTTCCCTTCTGGTAAATTGATCAGTGACCAGGTGTTATTCAATTCTATGGCTTCTAACTCATTAGCCATGACCTCCCTTTAATGACTATGTTTTACAGCCTCGTGATAAAATCGTGGTTCAACATGAGAGGATACATTTAACATGGTAAGTACGTTGTGCAGGAGAGAATGCCTTATAAGAAAGGTATTTGCACAGGTGGTAAGAAGTGGAGTGATCTAATGAAGAATGTGAGTTTGTCAATAGGTTACAGTGAAAATCTTGAAGATATGATGGAGGTTTAATGGATCTAGTGGTTCTTCTAGGAATGATTGATATAGGTGGATTGGAATTTGAAGGAGAGTTGTAAGACTCATCATTAGAATTATTGCCATTAGTCTAGTGAGAGTTGTAAGAATGATCATCAGAATTATTGGCATTTATATGGTGCTGGTCAAGAATTGGTTTAGGAATTAAATCAATATCTTGAGCAGGCTTAGGAAGAACAAAGCTAGAAAAATGATCAACTGAATCATTTGGATATGGGATTGATTGAAATGGAAAGAGTTGTTCATGAAAAACATCTCTAAAACGAAGAAAGATTTTGAAAGAATGTCATACAATCTATATCCCTTTATACCTGGAGGGTACCCCATGAATACACAAGCTTTTGCTCTTGGATGAAATTTGGATCGATGAGAATTTAGGGTAGAGGCAAAACATAAGCATCCAAATACCCTAAAACTTTTGTAATCTACATCAGACTTATAGATAAGAGAAAAATGAGTCTTATTTGATAAGATATGAGATGGTGTTCTGTTGATGATGAATGTTGCTGTAAGTACCACTCACCTCAGAACTGAATGGGAACTTGAGATTGGAAAATAAGTGATTAATTGAGACAAAAGAAAGTCTCCTCTGTTTGGCCAAAGGACACACATTACAAGGAATAGATTTACTTTGTTTGTAACTATTACATGGAATTTGCAGCTGCTCCTTTAACAAATCTAGTTTCTGAAAGGATAAATGGCCAAGTCTATGATGCCATGTATGAGAGGTTACACTATTTATTACAGAACACATAGAAGTCCTATAATTGGTTACAGTAGAATTAAAAGAATCAGCATCCAATATGTAGAGATCACTAAATCTTTTACCCTTGCCAATCATCTTCCAGTTGGGCATATCCTGAATAATGCAATAGTCAGTAAGAAATCTGACAACTCTAGATGAATTCCTAGTTAATGAAATGATAGATAATAGGTTGAACTTGAATTGGGGTACAAATAACACTTCTTCAAGTATCAGCTCAGGACTGATTTTTATAGTCCCCTTGAAATGCACAGGGATTTGTTCATGATTAGGCAATATAATAAATGCATCCTGAATGACACTTAACATGTGGAAATCAAATTTTGTGAAACAAATATGGATTGTTGCCCCTGAATCCATCACCCAGTATCTAGGTGAGTTAAGCATTGGGTTAAGGGAAATGGAGAAACGGATAACATGTGGAAATCAAATTTAGTCTCATCTGTAGTATTCATCTTTGCTGAAGTAAGATGGGCACCCAACATATTCATTAAGTGCTGATATTGATCAGCATTAAGAGTCTTCATAAAATCTCCTACCTTTCCATGTGTATGTTTAGAAGTGGAATCAGACACTTGATTCATGCGAGTGTTAGGATCAGGCTTCTACCTAGCTTTATATCCAGGTGGATAATCGTATAACTTGTAACATTTGTCAATAGAATGGCCATTAAATCCACAGTAGGTGCATATTGGTCTCTCATTCTTCTGGTGTTTGGTATAAGGCTGCCTAGTAGCATATTTCCTAGCATCATTTCTGACATAGAATGCCATAGGATTAGATGATCTAAAATCAGTATTTACACTCCTTTGATGTTCTTCTTGTGACAGTAGAGAAAAAAACTTTATTTATAGGAGGAATGGGATCCATCAACAATAGTTGGCCTCTAACTTGAGCAAATGAATCATTTAACCCCATAAAAAATGACATAACATACTCCATGCGATAATGATCAATCAACTTCTTAACACCCCCACATTGGCATTTCCTACAAGTGCAAGCTAGTCTGTAGTTACTTAGTTCTTCCCAAATGGTTTTCAATTTTGTGAAATACACTCCCACAAGAGATTGTCCCTGATTGAGGTTCATCAATTCCCTTCTCAATTGGAAGATGTGAGGCCCATTTCTTTGCTGATACCTCTCCTTAAGATCCATCCATATCTCATGTGCAGACTCAGCATATATTATGCTAGCTGAGATTTCCTTAGAAATTGAATTAAGGATCCATGAAATCATAATATTATTATTGCGAATCCAGGATTTCAGCAGCTCATTATTGCCTTTTGGTCGAGGTATGGATCCATCAATAAAAGCTACCTTGATCTTCACCGATAATGCAATTATCATGGATCGATTCCATGAAGCATAGTTGTCTCCGGTTAATGGTTGTGATACAAGAACTAATCTAGGACTGTCCGAGTGATGTAGGTAGTAAGGGCTAGAACAATCATCAATGGCGGAATGGCTCATTGATGTGAAATTGCTTGGTTGATTTTGATCAACAGCTTCATTTGCCATAGCCTTGCCAACTCAGATCCTTAGGATAAAGAGGAAGAAGAAAAGGAATAGAGATAAGAATGCATCAATGCTCTAATACTATATTGAGAGAAAATGAAAAGATCTTGATCGATTTTTATTCAAAACTTGAAAAGAACTTTACATTGAGTTATATATAAATAACAAGTTGAGATAACAAACAAACTAAGCTAACTAACTATTTACAAAAACCAATACAAATTTGACATGTGGATTAACTAACATAACCACCCTAATAGCAACTATATTTAACTAACTTCCAGATGTGCCTCGTAACTGATTTGAGCTCCTAGATGCTTCCAGGTGTTTCCAGCTGCTTTCTAGCTTAACATTCTGTTAAAAACACTAATCTAAATCACTATGGAATGCAATATAAGGGGTAAAATATTTCAAATCTATTAACAAATTAATCTCTTGTTTGATCCCCATTTTTTTCAAAATACATTTCTCTCTTTTTTTTCAGCCACAGATTTTTCAATACAATAATATTACATGAAACCCAAAAACTTTTCCTTCATTTTTAACCACACAATCTCCATCAATCTACTATTCCAAAATATATTCTACACAAAAAATAGGGCTCAAACAAACTCTAATTGAATTGCAGTAAATGATTAGTATTCTTGTATATTCCTACATCTTTGTCATGTTTCTGATATTGGTGAATCGGTAATTTTTATTGTTTGATGCCCGATTCAGTGGATCAATGCAACTTTGGAAACATAATCAATGAAGAAAATTTAGACCATCTCCAATTGTTTAAAAACTACGTCAATGGTAAACCAAATTTGGTGTAACGAATAGTGTAATATTCCCTATTTTGTCCCCTCTTCACTTTTGCAACAAATTTTTGTTCCATCAATATCATTTTTTTATCTTTTAGAATTAATAAAGGGTACGACTATTCACATCTATAGTTTTTATGTATTCATCACGCTCTATATTCATCCCAACTAAAATATTAAAATTTTAAAAAATTAATATTTTCATCCATGTCACATTTCAATATTGTCATTGTTAAATTCATTCATTTAAACACTATATATCTACACAAATTTTATATATTCATCCCACTCTAAATACATCCCTAAAACAATTTCAAAATTTTAAAAAATCACTATATTCATCATCATTACATATAACATCAACCTTCTTACAATTCAATAATTAATTCTATAGAAAAAATATTATATTCAAAATAAAATTATATGTCATGTAGGTGTGTTATTTGCCACATTTGATTAACAAATATTCATTTTCGTATTTGATAAACATCAACTTTTTTAGGTTATGCTAATTTTGAAATAAAAATAAAATTTATATATGAATTTGAAACAAATGATAAAGTTCATATACTTTAATTGACGCTAACCATGTCAGAGCTCTAAAGTGGATCTGCTAGTCAATGGTTCCAAAATCACAATGTTGCTCACCATCAGGACAATAATTTGCATTGAAATTGTAAACTCATAATCAATTAGGACAGTAGCAGCAGTAGTAGTGTTATCATTACATCTATCACAACTCATAGTTTATCCAAGTCAATGATATATGATGTAGTTAAATCTTTTTCTATTTCTACCAGGGACCTAAAAAGTTGCTCCTAGAATGATATGGTATAGCCACGCCCTCTGTACATGGATGATGGTACTTGTACCAATTAGAAGCAATAGGTGGCATTTGTTCACTAGCATACCAACTCACTTGAGTTACATAGAAAAAACATAAGTAAAAATATCTTTTAGTTAATTAAAATTTGAAAAATGCTATATCACCACCTTGGTTGACACTATCAGTGACCGAATGAGGTGGAAAAATGGAGGGAAAAGTGAAATTGAAAATGAAAAGCAAAATGAAGATGGGCCATAATTACTCAAACCGGGTGAAGCCCATATAAAATAAAATGAAAGAAAAAGCGGGCAAACCCAACAATTTTGCGGTAACTTCATCAGTGAATTCCAACACCAGCTGAATCCATCTTCTTCATCTCCGGTAGGTTGCTCACCAGCTGGATTCCATATTCGGCGTCTCCGATCTCGGTGAATAAAGTACATCGGGATTCAATTTCAAGCGGGACAGAATATGTGAAGATGGCAGAAAAGGGTATTCCGCTGCATTTTTTACTTTTTTCCTTGTGAGATGTTTAATTTTTTGGGATATGGACCCAGGCTAAGCTTTTGGGTTGGCTTGGGTAAGCTTCGCCTCTGTTTTTTTAGTTTTATGAAGTTTATATGGTTTGGCTGCTACCCTGTCTGAAATGTGTACAACTTTCTTTGTTACGAGTTGTTTAATTTTTTGGATATGGACATGGGCTAAGCTTTTGGGTTGGCTTGGGTAAGCTTCGCCTCTGTTTTTTTTAGCAAATGCATTTTATAATTCAAAGTTCAAGTTTTATGAAAGTCATATGGTTTGGCTGCTACACTGCCTGTCTGAAATATGTACAACTTTATTGTAAGTTTCAATTTTGTGTTAGAAATGATTTCGTTGTTATGTGTTGTTTAACATTGATTATTCTGTTGTAGGGAAAGAAATTACGGAATATGTGGATGACATTATTTTGGTGGAGTCCGCTAACGAGAATGCTATTGAAAATATGGATTTAATGGATGACGATATGGCAGGAGGAGATGCTGCGAAGGTGCCTGAGGTGGGTATGAAGTTTGGTGATGAAAATGAAATGTTTGAATTTTATAAAAAATATGCGTACGACATAGGCTTCCTAGTTAGAAAAAGAAACTAGAAAAAGGAAGATGATGGAGTATTGAGATATATTACATTTGTTTGTAGTCGTGAAGGGAACAGAATAAGAAATAGAAGCAGTACTTTGAAGCCGCAACCAACCATTCAGAGTGGATGTAAAGCCAGGATCATTGCATCTTCAGATATTCATGGAGTATGGAGAATTAACATAGTACACCTCGAGCACAATCATAAAACAAGTCCCTCGAAGTCAAGGCTATATCGATGCAACCGAGAATTGAGTACACATGTTAAACGGCATCTTGAAGTAAATGACATCGCAGGAATTCCGTTGCACAAAAGTTATAACTCTGCTGTCGTTGAAGCTGGTGGGTATGAGTAGATGACTTGCATTGAAAAGGACTGTCGAAACTATGTTGAACAGGTTAGGCGTTTAAGACTTGGCGAAGGAGAAGCCGCAGCAATTCAATCTTACTTTTCGAAAATGCAAGCACGGTGCTCGGGCTTTTACTTTAGTATGGATTTGGATGAAGAGTTGCGATTGAAGAATGTTTTCTAGGCAGATAATAGTAGGCAAGCATATAACGAGTTCGGAGATGTTGTCACATTCGACACCACATACCTAACTAATAAATATGACATGCCTTTTGCCCCTTTCGTTGGTGTGAATCATCACGGACAATCAACACTCATTGGATGTGGTTTGTTATCCAATGAGGATACAGATACAATTGTGTGGCTATTTAGGACATGGTTAGAATGCATGCACGGCCAAGCTCCGAATATGATAATTACAGATCAAGACAGGGTTATGCAAAATGCAATCCAGATAGTGTTCCCAAACACAAAGCATAGATGGTGTTTGTGGTATATTTTGAAGAAGTTTTCTGAAAAGTTCGGATACCACATGGACAAGGGTTCCATATTTGCTGCTATTCACGGATTGGTATATAATTGTCAATTTGTTGAAGACTTTGAAAAAGGCTGGTGCGAAAAGAAAGGGTGCGCATAGGAAACTACGTAAAAAGAGTCCATTGGAATCACATTCAAACAAAGTTAAGGTCATTCCAAATTTTTTAAAACCAAAGTACGTAAAGTTAGTATGCTATATAATATAATAACCTCCGATGTTTTGCAGGCACCTTCAAGTTTAAATAAAGTCAAGAGACCGAAGGCCCGACCAAGTAATGTGGGAGAAGTTGCGACCGTCATTCAGGCCCCTCAACAAGCACAAGTTGCCACGCAGATACCTTTGTCATATACACAACTCCTACTGGTTAGTTACGGTATACAATTTTCATTCGTTCGATACATCTATGATTCAATTATAACTTTATTTGTATAGGGTGGAAACCAATGTCTTGAATTCACGCAACGCTTACATATCTCAAGTTCGATCCATCCATCGTTAACCAATCCTATATTGAATTCATAAGGTAAAGTAACACGCACCTGGTAGTTTAGATGCTGTTGTTGTACATTTAAGTTATGTGGCCATAGTTGCTTGACTTATTCTATTGATCTCATATTATAGTTGGTTGTCTACAGGGTGGGGTATGCAACTAGTGCATAATGGTGTTGGAAGTGGAAGACCATCTTCAGGTTTGCATGAGGGAAGAGTTAGTAATGCACCTACAAATGAAGGACCTTCCTTGACATTAGGTGCTTGGCCTAAGGATTTCTAAATTTCCAATTGAAAGTTTTTTGTTAAGCTCAATTCAGTATGAATTTTGGATGAAGATGTTGCATCCAAGCTTCTATATATTTGTTGATACTATGTCTTCCTCTTTTGTATCATCTATTGAGATTGGATTTATGAAATAATGGTTTTTTGGAAATTCTGTTTGGTTGGTTATGAATTGCTTGATTTCCATAATTCCATATTTCACTTTGAGGAGATTAAAAGGTTGCAAATCTGATCACATAGCACCGGCCAGAGTATATATGGCTAGGATGATGCTTTTGCAGGAGGAAAGTTGTCTTTTTTCTTTTTCAGTTCTTTGGCTATTAACTATTGATTGGATGAATAATGTAGTTGTTTAAGTAGGAAACTCAGCAAAGACAGTTATATGTCCTCAAATATGTTACAGAGTAAATTGACAGACCACATTATAAATCTTATATTGGTTGCTGGTTGTCCCAGTTGTAAGATTTTCTCTTACTGAAATCTATAATTTGTCTTCCTTCAGACCATTGCTCTTCAGGTATTAAACAAACATCTAAAACTAGAGAGATAATTCCTACTGGTTTGAGTATTCCAGAAACCAGAAAGCAGATCTGGCATCTTTAAGTATAAGCAATTTACAGTTATAACTCCTACTGGTTTGAGTATTCCAGCTCCCACATGCAACTTGTTTGAGTTATTCCAGCTCCCGGAATCAACTTATTCCAGCTCTTGTTTGAGTATTCCAAACAAGAGTGACCAGCTTCACTCCAACAAGCAACTTGCACAACATCAATGCCAACTATTCACAGCAATTCTAATGCAATGCTATGCAGAAAGCCAATTGCTACCAAAATGTTGCCAATCACATATATGCAAATTAGGAAAATTCAATAACCATACCACACCATTTTCCTGAGTAACTCAGCAGCACATTGGAATTCGGCAAACAAGGATATCATAACAGAAATTAGCACAGAAATTAGCACTAAGTACATAGTGGAATTCCAAATTCATATATTTACAGAATTTAAGGATCTGATTCAATCTACATTCCTAACTACGACTCCATATATTGACATCAATGACACTACAGTTTCATTCAACCCTCGAAATCTCGCTTGCTCTTCCATTGTGTATTTTCACCGTCACAGATATCTCAACTTCTTCATCAGTTAGGCGGCATTGTGATTTCAACAAGCCAAATAAATCTTCAGCTATTGTGTTTGCAACATTAATGGACCTTGATACTCCACTAGTTTCACCCGCATCGACCCACTCCCAAAATCCACAGTTCACGCTGCAAGAATTGAAGAGTCTACCTTGGTTCTTCGTTTTTTTCTCCACCTCAAAACACTTCATGAAGCCACAATTGCATCATAGACAGGGGCGTTTGTTTGGGCATTCCGCGAAAAAATGTCTCTTACTTCTACAGCTATGGCAAACTCCGTAATTCTTACCTCTCATTGTAAGCTTCGATTTGCGCCGTTGGAGAAGATGGGCCAATGGAGAAGGAATGTGAGGTTGGGGGCAGCAGCTGCGATTTTGAGGGTTCCAAAAGGGGGGAAATGGACTTGGGTGATTTAGGTTTAGATGGTGGGGGATGAAACGGGTTTAGCCTTTGGGTCGGGTCGGGTCAGGTTATTTTAAAATGCATTTTGAAATTCAAAATGGTAAAAGTGGCAGTACTCAAACATTTCGGCCACGTCATTGCCACGTCATCCTGTCAAAGCCTATGTCAAATGCTTCTGGTAATGTAGCAGGACTGTTAAAATTTTGATTGAGTTAATAGATATTTACCGAGATAAAATGGCAGCCATTGACAAATCCAATTGCAACACTCCTATGAGATTCGATTACAAGTGGATCATCCCAAAGTGGAAGAAATGTAAAGCATTGTTGCTAGCTCAAGTGAACAAGAATAACCTTATATCTTGAAGTAATAACGTGACCCATTCTCGGCATGATCGTCCAATACTCACGACTTGCAGAACCATCAAAATGAGAAAGTGAATGAACCAACTCATGGACCATATCAACATTTCGATAAAGTCTAGAGTAATCATTAAAATGAGATTCAACCTCTTTTATTACGTCTTTTCCGACCAAAGGCTAATTCTCTTTACCTATACCTACAATATTAGCCACAGCTTGAAAACCACAATTACCATTTGGGGCTACATCCTTCACACTATCTATGTAAGGTCTCAAACAAATAGGAAATGAATCAAAATAAGCCATGGACTTTGATTCAGCTAGCACCAACTCAAAATATGATGGGTCTCTAGGAGTGGATATATCTATCTTTGAAGACGGACGACCATTTGTCTTAGTTTTGATTTGTGGCTCAACTAATGATGTAGAACTTGGACTAACAATCTTTTTCAATTTCTGTAGTATTTCTGCCTTCACATGATCATTATTATCTTGATAATGCATATGAATTATTTCAAATAATGATGCACAATTAATCTCAGATGTGTTACGTTTGTCAAGAGGAACTAGATCAAATTTCTTCCAATGAGAGTATACTTTTGATAAAGGGATGGGCCGAGATTCCATCTTGTATTTTGAAATCTCCTGGGCGCAGGTAATCCATGCGTTTGTTATATAACATATCCACAAACTACCTTGTCAATCCCTATGTCATTAGCATGCTTAGACTTTTGAAGTATCAAATTCATTGCAATTCTTGATGTAAATCCCCTTAGCTCTTTAAACAAGGTAGGTTTGAAATTATGCTGGACAGTACCTAAGTTCTTTTCGAAGAAGCTTTAATATTTGTTTGTCGTAGCTCCAATAATGCATGAATTCTTGTCCATGATGTGTCAAAATTGCCTTGAGAAGATCCTAAATGCCTCCTAAGTTTTGCATGTGCAGATTCGGTCCTACCAAAAGAATAAAATAAGAGTATTATAATAATACTATGAATTCATACAGCTATAAATAAAATTCATTTTGTCTAACTAATATTAAACAATAATGTAAGTAAATTTACCAATTATTTGTCGTGTTTCCAAGGTGCATACGTAGATTAGTCCAAGCTGCCACAAACTTCATATCTTAATTATTTATGCTTAAAATAATATATGCAATTTTAGGATGAATTAAATTGCGAAAAGTTACTAATTATACTCATATTTAGTTTGCATGAGTTAATTATGTTTTAAATTATTACATGAAATTTTAGATAAGTTTAATTTTGTGCAATTTATAATGTTTGAGAATATTTTGTGCATGATCATAACATGCAAGTCAAAATTTTGCTATTAAAATTATTTTCATATTGAGTTAATCGCTTATACATAAAAGAGAGAATATCTAGTGATCTATATAGTTTTACTTAATTAGGAATTAGTCACAACATCTTTAATTAAATAAAATTATATATTAAGTTTAGGATCACGTAAAGAGTAAAGACATTAAATTGTAATTAGTTATACTTAATATAATAAATTTTATCCCATATGAATTTTTGTTATATTTATATAATTAATTATAATAAAATATCAAATTGTTTCATAATATGTCCACTGAAATTATGAATAAGTACACAATTTGATGGTTTTATTATAAAGTTTGCTTAATGATAGAATATCAAATTATTTATTATAATGTACCCAAAATATGAATTAAGTGTATAATTTAATAATTCTATCATAAGGAATAATTTAATACGCTTCAATTAAAAATTTAGCCCACATACAATTTTTATGTCACTATATTCAATTTTAACATTATTTACATTGGTAAACACATGCAATTTATTCAATTAAGCTTCAATTTTGACATAAGCATTTTTCAACATTATGCAACTTCACAATCTGCCAATTTCTATGATATTCATTGTGATATTACAGAATTAAAGGGTGATAACTATAAGTATAGAATGAGATAATTTTCTCCATTTAGGGTGGATGGACATTGACTATGTTATTACAAAAGATGAACCACCTGAAATCACTGGCACCAACACTACAGCAAGCATCGCACTTTATGAAAAATGGGAACGATCTAATCGTCTCAGTATAATGTTCATAAAGACTAATTATGTTGGTATAAGTGGTTTTGTCGATCAGTATGAAAAGGTCCATGACTTTAGTAAGGCCATTGATGATCAATTCCACACTTTAGATGTGGCATTAGCAAGCACCCTTATAATGATCCTTAGGCTCACCAGTGTGAAAGGCGTGCGTGGGCACATCATGCAAATGAGGGACATTACAGCTCAACTTAAGAAGCTCGAGGGTTGAGATGTTTGAAACCTTCCTTGTGCACTACATCTTGAACACTCTCCCACAACAGTATAGACCTTTCAAAATCTCGTACAACACAAAGGGAGGCTAATGATGGAACACGATGAAAGTGTAATACTAACTACATCCCATGGGATGGGGAAGGCTCAAGCCAATCAGAAGGGGAAGATAAAATACCACTTCAAGCTGATATTAAGAAAGAGGTCAAGTGTTACTTCTGTAAAAAGAAGGGACACGTGAAGAAAGATAACGCCAAATTCAAGAAATAGATTGAGGATAAATGTAATTCAATCTCATTTGTTTGTTATGAATCTAATATGGTTAATGTAAATATTAATACTTGGTGGATTGACTCGGATCTACAATTTATATTACAAACTCCTTGTAGGGTATGCAAAACCTAAGCGAGTAGGAATTGAGCAAAATGTCTTATCTGGAAACAAGATGGGCTCAGATGTTATATGAACATGTGTTTTAACTTTAAGTAGTGGCTTTGTTTGAAATTAGAGAGGACCTTTTATGTTCTAAGTTTTTCACGAAACTTGATTTATATTTCCAGACTTGTACCCTTGGAATATTACTTTAATTTTTCAAACACATCATTTAGTTTATTACAAAACAATATCACTTATAGTTCAATGCATATTCACACTGCTACTAAACGGTGTAATATTAACGAAGACTCCTCTATGTTGTGGCATCGGAGATTATGGCATATCTCTATAGAAAGAATTAAAAGACTAGTAATGATGGGGGTATTTAGTAATCTAGATTTCATCGATTTTGAGACATGTGGACTGTGTTATGGAAAAGCAAACCAACAAGTCCAAAAAAGGTACCAATGGGAGTTCAGACATATTAGAAATCATACATACTAAAATATGTAGTTGAGATATGGACTCACATGGTCGAAAAAATATTTCATCACATTTATTGATGATTATTCACGATATATGTATCTCTACTTGCTTCATAACAAGAACGAAACATTGGTGCCATTAAAACCTTTAAGGTTAAAGTAGAGAAACAATGCAGAAAGCAGATTAAGCTCGTGAGATCAGATAGAAGTGGATAATATTACGGTATATACACAGAGGATAGACAAGCACCTGGTTCGTTCGCTAAGTTTTTTCAAGAGCATGGGATAGTTGTCTAATACACCATACCTGGTTTACCGGACAAGAATGGTGTTGCAGAAAGAAGAAATCGAACATTATTGGACATAATACAAAGTATGCTTAGTAGCTCTAATCTTCCTAAATCCTTGTAGACTGAAGCACTTAAGACGACAATGTATATGTTAATTTAGATCCAACAAAGGCTGTCCCAAAGGCGCCATTTGAATTATTGAAAGGTTGGAAATCATATTTGTCACATGTGAGCATTTGAGAATGCTCGTCTAAAGTGAGGATTTATAATCCACAAGAGAATAAGTTGGACCCAATGATCATTAGTGAGTATTTCTTTGGATATACCGAAAGGTCTAAAGGGTACAGATTATTTTGTCCATCTCACAACACTATGATTGTGAAATCAAGAAATGTTAAGTTTCTTGAGAATGACTTGATAAAAGGGAGTGATCAAACCAGGAACAAAGATCCCGAGCATGATATTTAGAATCTCAACCTTCAAGTTCAAAATACAGATTGGTCATAGTTTGTAGCACCCCTCAAATACAAATAACTGTTGAAGAACCCATCATTGAAATTCCATAAGCTACTAGACATTCAAGTAGATCAAGTAGTCCAGGAATCACCTGAGCCTCCTGAAGAAACAATTGAACCACAAGCTTCTTAAGAAGATGATGGTACAACATTAAAAAGATCTACTAGAACCAAAAAGTTAGCAATTACTAATGATTAAGAAGTGTACCTACAGTATTGGAGCCAAAATGACCTCGAGTCATTTTCACAGGCCTTGAGTTGCAAAAATTCAGAATTATGGTACAATTCCATGAAGGAAAAGATGAGTTCCACGGAGAGTAACAGAGTTATGCTATAATGCAAAAGCTATTGGTTGTAAATGTGTCTTTAAGACAAATAAAGACTCAATAGGAAACACTGAGAGATACATTGTGAGACTTGTTGCTATGAGATTTTACACGGAGACCTTCTCTCCGATATCTAATATTCTCTACCCATTATTTTGGCATTAGTAGCCCATTTTGACCTTGAGTTACAACAAATGGATGTGAAAACGACATTTCTAAATGTAGAATCAGATGAAGAGGTTTATACAACCTAAATGATTTTCCTTTGGTGATGGTGAGCACTTGGTCAGTAAGCTTAAGAAATCTATATACGGTCTAAAATAAGCATCTCGTCAATGATATTTTAAATTTCATGAAGTCATTTCTTCTTTCAGATTTGTTGAAAATCTCATTGATCAATGTATATACTAAAAGGTCAATGAGAGTAAGATTTGTTTCCTTGTTTTTTACGTAGATGACTTTTTGCTTGCAAATAATGATAAGGGATTGCTACATGAGGTGAAATAATTCCTCTCTAAGCATTTCGATATGAAAGATATTGGTAAAGTATCTTAAGTCATTGGCATTAAGATTCATAGAGACAGATTATGAGGGATCTTGGGTTTGTCTCAAGAAACTTATATTAATAAAATTTTAGAGAAATTTCAAATGAAGGATTGTTCATCAAGTGTAGATCCCATTATGAAGGGTGATATGTTCAATTTGAACCAAAGCCCAAAAAATGATCTAGAAAGGGAACAAATAGGGAACAAATGAAGAACATTTCATATGCTTCCGTTGTCGGAAGCTTAATGTATGTTTAGGTTTTCACAAGGCTTCACATTGCATTTGTTATAGGAATGTTAGAACGATACTAAAGTGATACAGGTATGGACCATGGGAGAGCTGCAAAGAAAGTGATGATGTACCTTCAAGAAATAAAAAATTACATGCTTATATATAAACAGACAGATAATCAAGATACTCGGATTCAGACTTTACTCGTTGTGTTGATTCATGCAAATCAACGTCACGGTATATTTTTATGATGGCTGGTAGAGCTGTATCATGGAGGAATGCCAAGTAGACCTTAAGTGCTACTTCCATTATGGAAGTCGAGTTTAGGGCTTTACAAAAAAAATTGCAAAATCGCAAATCAATCCGAAACCGATTGGTTGAAACTGTTGGTTTTGCGTCCACGGGGACCTCAGTTTTTTTTCACTCAAACAATTCAAAATGGTTTAATTTAGGTTTCGATTTTCAAAAACCGTACAAAATCTGACCAGCCTTTCAGTTGTAAACTACATTATTTCCTCAGCTGGTGGTGCAGGTCACAAAAGGAATAAGAGAAGGCAAATACAATCTCAATCTACTGGAATAACTCTTAACTGAAAATATGCAATGACAAATTTAAATGCTGAATAGCACGCAAAATTGACATTGATTTTGGATATGAATTATTGTTGAAGGCATTATTCTAGAAAATACTCCTTCATATTTGAATTCTTTAATCCTTTAACTGCTGCATCGACTTGTCCGACAAGTGAATTTTTGGGACTAGACTCTTTAGTTTTATGACGAAGATAATCAAGAAAACAAATGAAAGAACGAATTTTGAACTCCTTCAAGGATAACATTTAGATTTAAATATCCAAATTAACGAATTTATAATACTTTGTACATATATAGTGTACAACAGGTGATTGACTGTATTAGAATGATGTTGTTTTCCTAAATTAAGTATCAATTACTAATTAGAATAACTGATGGGGTCGTCGATGAATATATAGTCATAGGCAGGATTTGGCACATTGAACAATGGTGAGGAAGAAATTCTCATCACATGGGATATATAGTTTTGAATGATACCGTTCCTGAGCTACTGTCTTCTTTTTGCTAATACTTTTTTGCCATTTTGTCCGTATTTTGAATTTCGGACAAATTCAGATGGTGTATGGATCAAGAGTTTCATATTTGGGTTTAGAGTTTTGGAGTCCATTTCTAGGCTATTGAAAAGTTACTACGAAAATTCAACTACTATTTTCAGTGTTTTAAAAAGCAGCACATAGGCACGTCTAGGAGCCACCTATGCCCTGGGCGTGAAGTGAGAGCAAAATGCCTCGCTTCCCGCTTTTTTGCGCTTTTTCATTTATTTTATTTATTTATTTATTTTTCACGTCTAGGCTTGCTTAGTGCGCGCTTTTTTTTTTTTACGCTTTTACACATTTCAATGTTTTCCTTTAATTATTAAATACTTTTTGGATCGATTCAAAAATTTAAAAAAAATTCTTTTTTACTCTTTTTAATGCCTAGGCTTAGCCTAGGTCGAATCTGACCTCCACGCCTCGCTACGCTTTATGTTTTTTAGAATACTGGCCATTTTTATGGCTAAGAAGTAACCACATTGACATTAAGTATTTAACCATAAACAAACATGTTAAAAGGAAAAATGTGTCATTGAGCACATAAGTACAAAATTGATGATCGTTGATTATTTGATTAAAGGTATGCCACCATTGAAATTCAAGGATCACATAGAGAAAATGGAACTTAGTTCCACTATGTAATGGTATGTACAACTTCTTCTTCTTTAACAATCACTTTTGTCTCTGCGAAGCCTGTCGTCATTAAAAAAACAGTTAGAAAACCGGTGAAAAATTAGTCTGGAAATGCTGGTTAATAGTAAAGATCTTGGGAGAGAGAACATAATGTGAAAGCGAGGTGATAAGATGACACACTTGACCAAAAAAAAAAGAAAGAAAAAAAAAGGTTGATGGTGATGGTGAGAATATGAAATGAATACCGTTTTTGGTTATCAATTTAAGGCAGAGAGGCTTCTACACAAAAGCGATACATATAAATAAGATTTGATTTCACTATAGGCGTCAATACGAATCTGATTATAGAGCCAAATAATGCCCACAAAGAACATTAAATGTGCTTATATTCCGGGTAGGGAAAGTCTAAGTGGGCATCTCATATCTAGCAATAGAAGTCAAAACCAGTTCATGCATTTAGATGCACTCTTACAAAAGCAACGGAGACATGAGGTAACTGAAACCAAGTGTGAGAAAATCCCATAATTATAATTGCAGCACAATATCTGGTCCAGTCCACTATTCCTAAAATATTCTCCATTCACTAACTAAATATTTTTTGACTTCTTCAATTACCTTTGCTATCTCTTATCTGGTTTCGCAGGATATAGACATCTACCACCACCCTTGATATGGATTTGAGATTCCTATCTTCTATTGACATGCACTTATAAAATGATATCATGCAACCCTCATTCACATTAACTATTAAGCAAGGTTCAAACATGAGAATGGCAGCAATCAGGTTGCAAGATATCACAAGTACTGACGGCAAGTATCCAGGGGCGGATCCAGCACCCGGCGAGCCGGGCCAGTCGGCCGCCCGTGCTGGATCAGTCGAAATAAAAAGATTAAAGGAAGATTTTATATTAAATATATATAAATGTTAGTGCAT
>CAIGRT010232161.1:0-11192 GCA_903798405.1 Fraxinus platypoda
TTCTGAGAGACTACAGGTGAAATCTTACACAGCGGAGCATACATGTAGTCGCGACCAATTTAACAGACATTGTAATTATGTATTTCTAACCAAACGGTATATTGAAAAATTCAAGGCAGACCCCGAATGGAAGACAGAACTTATTTTGGCGACGGTGAAAAAAGATTTTCGTACAGATATTAGTCGAAATGTGGCATGGAAGATGAGAAGATATGCCAAAGAGTTGTTGGTAGGGACTATACAAGATCAATTTAGTCTTTTGAGGACTTATGCAGCTGAGGTTTTACGAACCAATGTTGGGTCTACCATGATTATCGCTTTTAGGGTTTCATGAAGGAGAGAAGATGATGATAATAGAAGGAGAAATGGAAATTGAAAGGGGAATTAGGGCATTATGTCTTTTTACATGCAAGGATATTTTAATAATTTACAAATTTTATTTTTCTTTTCTTTGTATCTTTAGGAGTTAATTGTTTCATTGGCCACTAAACTTTACCCATCGTCACGGACTACCCATTGAACTTTACAGTGCTTCCAAACATCCATTGAACTCATCTTCGTTTCACCTTAACGGCCACTAATGGATTCCGTCCATGAAGAACCTGACGTGGAAGACGGAATGCTGAGTTGGTCATTAAAAATGGTAACCTACAAGACACATGGGCGAAAAATCTCCCAAACAACCCCTTACCTATAGTGAGCAAATTAACTCCTTCTCCTGAAAACGGTAGCCCTAGCCCCCAAATACATTCCAATCACAAAATCAACTCCTCCATCTTTGAAATTTCTGCCCATGGACCTCAAATCCGGAAACCACAATCCCCAAATCTAATCCCTAAATCGAGCTCGAACTGAAATGTAAATCAATTTTTGCGGTTTCCGGCATCCCCAAGGTTGCCACCGGCATCCCCAAGGTTGCCAGAGCAAGCTTGCACATGGATGACGAAGAAAGTGAAGGTAATTTTTCCACAATGTTGTTGCTCTTATGTCGTAATGTAAAGGCGTACGTAATGTGAAGGCGTGCTATTTGGCATGACAAATAACAGCAGTTTGAGGAAATCAAATGGCAAAAAGAAAACTCCCACTTCTCCATTAACATCAATCGTGACTTAAGAATGATTTCTTACATTCCACTTGTTAAACGTTATATTCTTCAAATCCTTTTTGCATTTTGAGCGACAGTGAGTTTTTTTCATTTGAAGGTTTCAATTCTGATTGTAGCTATTTGATTTTGTGACAGGTTATGTTGAGGATCCAAACTTCATAGATTCTGATAATGACGTTGCATCTGATGACGATGATGTATTGTACGACATAAATGTGACAGATGGAATTGAAGCGGGGTTGGATGGATGTGATAGGGGAGTGGATGATGAACCGATGGAGGGTATTGATATTGAAGTAGATGATTTGGAATATCCTTCGTCGGAGGAGCTATTGTCCAAATGCTCTTCCGACGAAGAGAGTGGTTATCGATTTCTTGAATTTTCTTTCGATTCAGGAATGAAGAATCCACATTTTGAGGTTGAACAATTATTTACTTCTGCAGTTGAGTTCCGAGAGGCAGTGACGACATATGGTGCGATGAATGGATATAATGTGAAGTTTAAGGTAAATGAGGATAGAAGAGTTCAAGGGGCATGCAAACTCGGGTGTACATGGAGGATATGGGCATCTGCATTTGATGCTTCTGAGAGACTACAGGTGAAATCTTACACAGCGGAGCATACATGTAGTCGCGACCAATTTAACAGACATTGTAATTATGTATTTCTAACCAAACGGTATATTAAAAAATTCAAGGCAGACCCCGAATGGAAGACAGAACTTATTTTGGCGATGGTGAAAAAAGATTTTCGTACAGATATTAGTCGAAATGTAGCATGGAAGATGAGAAGATATGCCAAAGAGTTGTTGGTAGGGACTATACAAGATCAATTTAGGCTTTTGACGTCATACGCAGCCGAGGTTTTACGAACCAATGTTGGGTCTACCGTGTTTATCGCTTTACAGCAACATGTGTTTCAGGGGATCTACATTTGTTTTAGCTGTTGTAAATTAGGATTTCGGTATGGTTGTAGGAAGTTGGTTGGAGTTGACGGCTGTCACCTACGTGGTTGTTTTGGTGGATATTGCTAACTGCAGTTGGAGTTGATGCTAACGATTGTATTTATCCGATTGCATATGCGGTGCATACGGTCACATTAAAAGATATCACGATAGACCCGATGTACCTAATGCTGATGTAAGCATGATGATTATTTTAAAGTTTGTTTAACTATGTAAATGTGTTCTGGTTCATCTCTCTTCTCACAGGACTGGTTTGAAGCGAAATTAGAACCTATAGCCGAATATAGCAACGTAGCAGGTAACGAGCAGGTAAAGTTATAACCGGGGCTTTTTATTTTTATTTTTATTCCTTTTTACAATCACGATAGTCTTTTATCTCATTGAGTTACTATGAATTATTTGTTGATGTGTAGGAAAATATTCTCGCCAAAAGAATGCCTAGGAGGGCATCGTCACCCACAGCCCGGGTGAACGACAACAATTCCAATTCATGCCTACTCCCATGGCAGTTGGGGAAATGCAAACTGGGGACCTCACATCAGGTCCAGCTGCCACCTTACCAAGTGTTAACGTTCGTACAACCGAAGTTAATTTTGAAGTGATGGTTGATGAATTGCAAAGCATTGATGCAGTGGAATCGTCGCAGTTGAGGACAGATAGGGCACGGAAAAGAAGAAATGCGAAGATTTCGTCGACGACATCCTAGTTGAAGTGTTTTGTTTTTGGAGCATCCCAGTTAACAGATGTTTTTTGAATCAGTCCAACCATGGAACATGAGCAATCAAAATAGTTTTTGTAGCAATCATAAATAGGTAATTTTGTTTTTTGTTGGCTGCATGTATGACTCCAGTTACAGGATGCCTGAGAAGTTGATTAGATACTTTTAACAAAGAAAGGAAGCTTAGTGTAGTTAATTGTAAAGTTTAGTCTTATTAACACTTTTGACAACATGATATGTGTAACAACTGACTTATTTTGTATGGTTACAAATAGCAGCAGCTTCCAATGAAATTTGAAATTTGAACAGATGTGGTAATGCATCATGGAATTTATTCCAGCTGTATCAATTTTTCCAGTTTGCAGCTTCTCATGATCTCAGCATAATCTTGAGCATTTGTGTACATAAATGACAAATTCTTATGTTCAGAGAATGCATGACAGTTGTTGCAATCATAAAACATAAACATAAACAGAAAAGGAAATAAAAAAAAAATTGAATCCATATCTAAAAGAAAATATTTATGCATCCATATCTCAAATAAAATGAATAATGAACCTCATTCAATGACAAAAACGAAATCATAAACATCAACTAAATTACAAAAAAAAAGATTGCTACAACATTTACATAGGATTAACCTAAAAAACATATGCATCCAACAAGATGTCTGAGAAATAACGAGTTACTACAACATTACATCAAAATCTGAATACCTAAATCTATTACAACATCGCATTGAAGTCTCGATACTCACGAGTACTACAACTACTAGTGCCGATTATTGAACTCTTTCATTTCCTTTCCCTTTGCCCTCGGTTGCTCCTTTTCCCTTACGAATCGTTATGTTGATAGATATTTCCAATTGTTCTTCATCTTTTAATTGAACGGCTGTCTTCAATAAATTTGACAAATCTTCAACCGGATCTTTCGTCTTCGATGTAACACTGGACTCAGCGTCAACTTGCACATGTGTTTCTTGCGATGACGATGAACTATCAAACCACTGAAAATAACCACAATCTCTAGTACAACAGAAGAATAACCGACCGATGTTTTTTGTCTTCTTTTCTACCTCCATACATTTCACATAGCCCAATCCACATTCTCAATATCGTGTCTTTGTCGGGCAGTTAGGCAACGTGTGCCCACGCATCCTACAGCTATGACAAATACCCTTGTTTCTGCCTGCCATCCTACAGTTGTTTGTTGTATTCACGACACAAATTCAAACAATTAACCTCTGTCTCATAAGTAACAGCTTCATTTTTGTAATCAATTCACCTCCAAGCATAGAACATTTGAATGAAGATAAAGCTTAAAATAAGCAATTTCATGCAAAAAATCTCAAGAATTGGAAAACAATGAAGTCCTCCAAAAGACTAAAAAGAACTTGAGTTGACAGTCATCCTATGAAGCCAAGGTCTTTACAAAAACAAACTTTGCCCATTCTCCCTTGCAATTATCGTACACAAATAAGCAACTAATTCAGAAATACGTCATCATTTTTCAATGTTTGTTGTCACTGGGCAAGAAAATGAAAATCTAGATGAATCACAAATATTTATTTTACATAAAAGTATTTATATATAAGTAAACTTTTCAACTGTAGATCAACTCGTGTCTAAGTGAATGCAACTACTGACCTGAGATTCGTAATAACTGTTGTAAGAGTCGTGAAGTCAAGCTTGCTCTGGAAACCTTCCCTAAACCTCGCAAATCGATTCCATAAACCTTGCAAATCGATGCCGAAAACCGTAAAAATTGATTCCCCTTTCGATTTGGGAATTAGATTTGGGGATTGCAGTTTCCGGATTTGAGGTCCATGTGCAGAAATTTCGAAGGTGGAGGAGTTGATTTTGTGATTGGAGTGTATTTAGGGGCTAGGGCTACCATTTTCAAGAGAAGGAGTTTATTTGCTCACTGTAGGTAAGGGGCTGTTTGAAAGATTTTTCGCCCACATGTCTTGTAGGTTATCATTTTTGATGGCCAACTCAGCATTCCGTCTTCCACGTCAGGTTCTTCACGGACGAAATCCATTCAGTGGCCGTTAAGGTGAAACAGAGATGAGTTCAATGGGTATTTGGAAGCACTGTAAAGTTCAATGGGTAGTCCGTGACGATGGGTAAAGTTCAGTGGCAAACAATTAACTCAGCTTTAGTTCATGTATTTTATGAACTAAAAAACATACTTCTTAACCCCCAACTTCTTGCCAATGATCCAATGAGATTTTTTTCTTTACTTTAAATGAATGTATTTTATGTTTAGTTCATGTATTCAGGGACTATAAGTTTAATTCTTTAACGTGTGCAAAAAATGTTAAAAAGGTTTCAATTGCGATGACTTGCAATTGTATATACGCACTGTTGCAGCAGAGATAGAGGGATATAAAGTTCAGGGAGTCTGCCAATGAGCAGAGACAACGGTACAATTCATTTACTTACTTAATTTGAAATAAAGTTCATAATTTTTCTTGAAGCAATATCACAAATCAATTTACTGATTTTGCTACTATGAGTTGTACAAAACTAACTGTTATTGGAGTTGTTAGGTTTTCCAATTTTATGTGGTTGACTATGATTGAATATCTAAACAGAAGGATGATTGTTCTCAGCATCACCAATTATTCTCATTTTATTGTTTATAATTACACTTTTGTTAATTTGGATGTTAGCTTTGGGCTGTTGTGATAAGGAAGGGAAATCATCATGAAACAAAGAATATACAAAAACTATAGACCCAGTAACGGTTGTTTGAGGTGATCAGACTATGGGTCTGTAAAACCGACACTGATGGATTGAAGAAGGAAAGATCTAGATGAAATAAAATGAAATCTTACACATCTTCTGTGCGTCAAGGCATATTCTAGATCTTAGAGATTTTTTTTTCCTTAATTGAGGTAACATTCCTTCAATTAACGGAAGTGATCGTGTTAAATTAATGATTAATTTATGGTGACATAGAAATCTCAAATTAAAGATTAATTCATTAATTGTGTGGATATGCAGAAGGAGAAGCAAAACTGTTAATCTTAAGGATGTTACAAGATCCTTTCTTAGCAGAGCGACGCTTGGCTCAGGTGAGCTATTTAGCCCTTTTGACAATTATTAAAAAGAGTTTTTTTTTTGGGACTAATGAGTTTTGAAATGGTGATTTTTTTTGGACAATGTGTGGTGCCAAAAAAAAAAAGTTTTAGGTTTACGTGCAAAATATTTTATTGTGAGAATAAATGGTTGAAAGTGAGTTTGAGAAAAAAAGAGTTATATTTCAATGTTGTCAAACAGGGGCTTAGTTTCATATCTCTTTAGTTTATCACAGCTTGGTCAGATAGTAAACTTTTTCTTCACGCACCTATCTATAACTTAATTTTACATCAGTAATTAAATAAGACACTATAAGGTTTTGAGCTATAATGAGAGAGAAAATACACGTAGTAAACGAGAAGTTATATTTATCTCTTGCTTAGATGAAATCCATAGTTCAGTATGAGGTTTATATAACCTCTGTGCACGGGGTGACTTGTACTTTTATATTCTTTTGAAATACTCTTATCAGACATTTCACGGCTGGAAACCAAAGTGGAGAGGCTGGAAGCTCAGTTATCGACCAAGGAAAGGGAGATAGCAACAATGACTAGAACGGTTAGGAAATTATTCATCAATTTTTATGCAGAGAGTTATTTATGTCAGAATGAGATTCTAGACGCCCTTGTAAATTGTGAAGAGTACTTTTGAATTTGTTTCCAATCTCATGAGCAGGAAGCTAAAGCTACAGCAGCTTGGAAGGCCCAAATAGATAAGTTGCAGCAAGAGCGAGATGAATATCAAAGGATGGTTTTGGGTAATCAGGTTAGCACTTCATCTTATTTGATTGCAGTGTGACAATTATCATTATTGTATTTTTTATTCTAATTAAAATTTATGTCATCAACAGCAAGTGAAAACTCAACAGATACATGAGATGAAGAAAAAAGAAAAAGAGTACATTAAGTTGCAGGTATGATGTTTATTTGCGGATTACAATCCTTGTAGATGTCACTGTAAGTGTGCAGAGGATAGTTCTGTCATAAAAGGGACTCTATTTAAAAGTAATAGCAGTGAATGAGTAGAAAACATACCATTTCTCACAGGAGAAGCTAAATCGAGTAATGATGGAAAAAAAGAAGGAATCTAGATCTGGTAAGGAAATTATGAATCTACTACAGGTAATAGTGCACTCTTTCTCCTAGTATTACCTCCCTTGATATTATGGACACTTTTTACATGGTCTTTAATGTACTGATAGAAAGAAGGGCGGCAGCGTGGAACATGGAATGGGAAGAAGGCTGACAATGACTTCTATAAAAAGATTGTAAGTAATATGATTCACTTGTTTAAATTTCTGTCACCCCACTTAAGTTTCCCTATAACTATGAGCTGCTAGCAGGTGGATGCATATGAAGTGAAAAACCAAGAACTGGTGGCTGAGCATGCCGATTTAAGGGCATTGCTACGTTCGATGCAGGTAATTTAAAAGCTAGATGAATGGAAATAATATGAGATACATGTTAACCAGTGGACTTATTTTGATACATATATTTGCTTCTATTTGTTAAATAATTTATACAAATATAAAGAATTGGGCTTGCACTTGCTTTTCTTACTATATATGACCTCGCAAAGGATTTAACAGTATTGAAGGTTGTGCTTATGCAATTTCTGATTTGCCATGTTTTTCTATTTATTCAAACCTCACATGTGCATATATGTGTGTGTGTGTGTGTGTGTGTGTATTAAGATGGGATATCTATAATTGAAAAAGGATGCTGGGAAGTGGGACTACATTATGGCTGAATTATGAGACTGTTTCCTATGAAGTGTGATGGTAAGATTATCTTGTCAAAATATCATATGCTGTAAGTGCAAAGCAAATTTTTGTACCTGGTCCTCTTCATTATTACCCTTTATTATGCCTGTTTCATGGTGGATATCAAAATCTTTTACAACCATAACACATATAATCACAACAATCAGAAGTAGCTTGGTCAAAATACTTGAACAATTTTGTCCACTTTCTTTGATTGTTGAACTTCACTTTTTATGTCTGAAAGAAGCTTTTACTTCTGTTTGATTGTGTATTCTAAAGAATACCTAGCTCCAGGTGGATATGCGTGAATTCTTAAATGCTCCAAACGGATCATCCAAGCAATCTCATCGTGTCAATGAGAGGCCAAATGCAGACCCTTCCCAGTCCCAGTTAGGCGGAAGGATGGTATGGAAGAATATTGGAAAATGATACGAATTGTTTCTAGGAGGATTTAGTTGTACAGCATAATGACATCTGGTGATGTACTTAGCAGGATATGTTTGATTTGCCTCTCCACATGGCTAGAGATCAAATTGAAGAAAGTCTGCGAACAAAGATGGCTTCTATTAAGGTAGAACTGAGTTGCAATAAGATAAAAATGCATGTTTATATAAAAATATATCAGTAAGACGTGCAGAATATTTTGTTGGCTTCCATCAAGGTGAACTAAGTGGCAATTTAATGCACATGCTTATTATGTGTTTTTGTATATGAAACTGATTGCATAAGATTGGAAGTATAAACATTCATTTTCTGTGGTTTAATACTCAAGGAGCGCATGGTTCAGCTTCAAGATGCACAAAAGGTGCAAAAGTCACTTCCGAGGTGACGGAGAGAGAACTTGAGCTAGAGGCTCAGCTTGTTGAGGCAAGAAGCATTATCCAAGAGTGGGTATCGTACCATAACCATTATTGGGCCTTAGAAACTGAATGTGATATTTTCTGTTGGAAATAGATTATTTTGTGTGTGTGTGTGTGTGTGGTGGGGGGCGGCATAGGTTAGGTTAGGTTGGGTCCGTTTTGGACCTAACCCAAACCCAACTTTGTGGTGGCAACCGAGCCAAGTGGCTCGGCCCGAGTAGGCCTGCTCGGCTCGTCCAAATTGAAGGGTTTTTTTTTTTTTTAGAAAAAAAGTTATATCTTAAAAAAAAATTAACGAGCCGCAAGCCGAGCTCGCTAGCCAACCCACAAGCTCACGGGCTGAGCTGAGCTCGACCCGCTCGTTATAAACGAGCCTAGTAGAAGCTCGGCTCGTGACGAGCCTGAGCCGAGCTCGTGGGCATATGGGCCGAGCCATCCCTAACCCAACCTAATATGTTTGGTTTAATAAAAGATCCAATCGTACAAACCTGCTTAGGTTTGAAACCCGACCCGACTCAAAACCAACCAAGCTTGGGTAGATTTGGGCTGGATTGGATTGGTCAATTTTTGTATTTTAAAGATTCTTAAACAATAATATAAGTTTTCCTCCTTCGCCACCACCACATCCTCATTGTCACCCCTAAAAACCAAGTACCAAATTCCAAGCCCCACCACTACCATAATAAGCACCTTGGTATTAAAAGACGTGATGACCGTCATTAGAAGGTACTTGATTGCAGAGTTGACTCCAAATAAAATCGTCCATTCGTCGTATCGCTCGAGGAAAATGACCGAGGACACAATGATAATGAAAACTCGAGGACACATCCCGAGGACTCCATCACCATTATACCGTAAATCATGTCTACAATCCTCGAGATACTTGAGGACTACAGCGTACTCGAGGACATTTTGCCCCCGTTTAGTATATACCACTCCTCGAGACTACAAAGCTCGGGGTGAAAGTAAAGGCCCATATCAGTTATAATAAATTGATTGACACTTAGGTTTAATTAAATTGAATTAATTAACTTGATCATCTAGAAACCAATTAATAAGTGACTTGTTTCTTCTAATCGTTTAATTTCACATTTGGATCTAAATATTCAACTAATTTAAACTTTCAGAATGAATTTCATCTTAAAAGGTGACCTTGACTAGATCTATGGTCGAGCAATGTGCAGGGCCACATACTTCAAAAGATTCAATAGATATATGGTTCGTTTTGTCTTAGTGTGTTTCTGGGAGGGCAGCTTTGAAGTGAAAATGAAATCACTATTGCCTGTCGACTAGATATACAAATGGAATTCCAAAAACCATGAATAAAAGGCAATTGAATGCACGAAGTTACTTAAGTAGAAGGCAGGCATTATATGCTCTCTTTCAAACATAAATTAGGACACACTTACGACATTATTAGTACGGGGACTGTCTGATAACAAGACAACACAAGTACACAACTTTCTTAAGTGAGACAAAATAACTTAAATAAGCTCTTATAGAGCAACTAGACATATATATAATGGCAAAGATACCAAAATTATTCGAAACACCACATTCTATGTAGGATTCTTAGGAAGAGCCGTATGAGGCAGCTCACGTACGGTTCGGGAGCCGAGCCCCAGAAGGCACAAAGATGCCATCGTATTTCCTTGCAGCATCTATGCAATTAATTGTTCCTGTGTATTCCTCCTCCTGTTTTGGCGGATTTACTGCTATGCCTCCATAACGCCTACAAGCCTCGATGCTGTCAATGGTCTGTTGATGTTCCTCTTTCCTTGGCTGTGCCCTACCATAATCAGTGTCATGGTCTTTGAACAAGTTTATTCGTGGAGGACTATATGGTCTGTGGTGATCATCTGTTACATGAACCCTGAAAACTCTTTCCGTTTGGCTCATATGGCTGTGGCTGTTAAGAGTGGAAGAATAGTCCATGATAGAATGCTTCTTACCATGAGAATCATGGCCTGTTTCCCGCCATTCTTCAGCAGATGGTTCTGTTCTTCCGCGGTTGGTGCTCCTTTGCCAGGCCATGAATTTGAAGCACGAACTCTGTAATGCACTTAAATTTCTGCACTCTTGCTTCAAAAAATTAATAGGCCTCTGCTTTTATAGAGATTGATTTTGTTATCAAACATAAAAATCCAAAGTAGTGGTGATGGTATAATTCTAAGATTCTTCGACTATATGAATGAAAAGAATCAAATTCTATATAAAGATTAAAATGTGGATAGAGTCATTCTGTGTTACACTAGATAAATTTGAATCTGTCTTTCGGTTCCAACAAGGCAGGAATAATCACTTTGCACTCATTAACTTCTGAAGGATCTCTTTGCTATGTGATAAGATAGAAATATTTAGCATTTGACAATGGATATTACTCTAAAATATGAATCCAGTTTGGTTGAGCTAGTCTAATGTGCCATGCTCGCATTCACTTAATTTAGGTTTCAAGCTTAATTCATTTTGAGCTTACTACCCCATCAATGATTAGACTGAGAAAAGTAGATTTAATAAATTTTTCCGGTAGAGCTAGTCTAATGTGACACGCACAAGATTCACGTAATTAGGTGTCGAGCTTAAATTCAATTTGAATGAACTATCCCATCAATGATTAGAATAGGGGTGGGCAAAACACAAACCAACCCGCCTAACCCATCCAAACCCACCCAAACCGACCGGTTTGGGTCGCTTTTTTT
>CAIGRT010232185.1:0-15601 GCA_903798405.1 Fraxinus platypoda
AAAAATTAAAATCAATATATA
The DNA here is from genome assembly GCA_903798405.1 of Fraxinus platypoda. Taxonomy (NCBI): domain Eukaryota; kingdom Viridiplantae; phylum Streptophyta; class Magnoliopsida; order Lamiales; family Oleaceae; genus Fraxinus; species Fraxinus platypoda. The sequence continues at coordinate 22 of CAIGRT010232185.1, forward strand.
AAAATGTGTCACCTCGCAACAATGTCAAACTTGATGTACTGCAGCAAAAGAAGTTTTTATTGGGGCAAGATTGAGTTTTCTTTATTTCTTTCCTTCTCCCATCAAAACCCGATGATCTATTCATACTTTACTCTTTGTTTTGTGAAGATGATTTCTGGCTAATATCCTAGTTGGGACAAACAATGAAACCTGATTTGAATCTTTGTTTTTAATTATGAAATATTGACTTTTAGTTGGAATTTGTGTATTGTTTTGCCATTGATTATGATTAAACTGATTATTTTACCAATAATTGATAAATATGTGAGCGGTAATGCGCCGAGAGGTGAATTTTTAGTTTGGATCAAAATAAAAATTGTAGAAACTTGAAATTTAGGTAAAAGATAGAAGTATTATTCTATAATTTTTGTGATCATTAATTGAACTTTTTTAATATTTGAATGCAATTAGGCACATTGAAATTATTATTACGGAAAAGAGAATTGTTGAGAGAGAAATGTTATTCAACTCAATCAAATGATGAATGAAGATCCAAACAATATAAATACAAGTTGAAACAAAAAAGGCGGGAAGAAAGAATAGGAGGGAAAATTAGTTACAACTAAAATTGACAAACTAAAAATATCTAGGCTCCAAAAACATCATAGCCACGTGATCAATTGACAGCTAATTCCAGCTTGGATGATCCATTAGCTTTGATACTCCCCCTCAAGATGGACTATGAAGGTTCATTATGGCCATCTTGGACAGCAAATGGAGTAGCACAGACACCGGTAAAGGCTTTGTGAAAATGTCTGCAAGCTGATGATTTGTTCGAACTGGCAAGAGCTTGATTGTTCCTTCATTGATCTTGTCTCTTACAAAGTGACAATCTATTTCTATATACTTAGTGCGTTCGTGAAATATAGGATTAGTAGCTATATGGACGGCTGCCTGATTGTCACAGAAAATCAAAGCAAGTTCCTTGATCTCCACCTGAAAGTCACGAAGCAGTTGCTGAATCCATACTAGTTCACTGGCAGTAGAAGCCAAAGCCCAATACTCAGCCTCTGCAGATGATCTTGATATGGTGGTATGTTTCTTTGCTTTCCAAGACACCATCGAATCCCCAAGAAAAACACAGAACCCAGTAACAGATTTTCTTGAGTCTAAGCATGAACCCCAATCAGCATCAGCATAAGCACGCAACTGAAGAGGTGAACCAGCTGAAAATAGGAGACCCTGGCCTGGGGTAGCTTTGATGTATTGTAGCAAATGATGGACTGCAGTTAAATGAGGCTTTCTGGGTTGTGAGACAAATTGACTCAGCTTATGAACCGCAAATGTAATATCTGGCCTGGATACAGTTAAGTATAATAAACACCCAATTAACCTCATATACATAGAGGCATCTTCTAGTAACTCCCTCTCAAAGGAGTTCAGACGAACTTTGGGATCCATTGGTACCACAGCAGGCTTGCAGCCTAAGAATCCTGTGTCCTGCAATAGCTGAAGAGCATAGTGCCTCTGCGATAGGACAATGCCACTCTGTGATCTCGCAATTTCTAACCTAAGGAAAAACTTGAGGTTACCAAGATCTTTAAGTTTAAAATGGTTGTGAAGAAAGACTTTTAAATCATCAATAATTCCAGAATCTGATCCGGTGATGACTATGTCATCAACATACACCAATAGAGCTACAAATGTATTTCTAGACCCCTTTGTGAAAAGAGAATAGTCAGATCGCGACTGATGAAAGCCATGAAGTAGAAGGGCATGTGAAAACTTTGAAAACCACTGTCGTGAGGCCTGCTTTAAACCATAGATGGATTTATGCAGCCTACAAACCAAACGCTCCCCCTATTTTCCAGATGAATTTGAAGGTCTATATCCCAAAGGCAAGTCCATGTAAATTTCCTCAAAGAGATCACCGTGAAGGAAAGCGTTGTTCACATCTAATTGAATGAGATGCCAGTTATTCATGACTGCTATAGCTAACAAGAGCTTCACTGTCACCATCTTAGCCACTGGAAAGAATGTTTCAAAGAAGTCTAACCCCTCTTGCTGAGTGAATCCTTATGCAACTAAGCGAGCATTGTGTCGTTCAACATTCCCATCAGATCTGTACTTGGTTTTATATACCCATTTGCAGCCTTTAATTCCATAAGTTCAGCAGCCATGGTCTCTCTCCAATGAGTCTCTTGTACTGCTTGATGGTAGAATTGTGGTTCAAGAGTTGAGGATATGTTCAAGATAAGGTTTTTATGTGAAGGATAAAGTTTCGAATATGAAAGATAGTGCTGTAAAGGATAATGATGAGATGATGGAATGACAGAAGATGATGAATTAGACAAGAGATTACAATGAAATTCCTGCAGATAAGAGGGGGTTTTGCTAGTTCTTAGAGACCTTATGAGAGTAGGAGCAAGAGGAGGAGGATAATTGAGATTATGATCTGAAGTATCAGTAGGAGCAGGAGGATTGTGTGACACATTATGAAAGTCATGGCTTGAAGTATCAGTATAATCAACATTTTGAGATGATATATCATCATGGATGAGTCTATCATTGTTAAGGTTGGTTGAAGAAACATTAGTAGGATGTATATCAGTAGGCACAACAGTGACAGGATTAGGTAATACAAGGTTAGGAAAAGAGTCAATGACGTCAGGAGATTTTGAGGCAGAGTGGAAAGGAAATATGTGTTCATGGAAAATCACATCTCTAGATATAAAAATAGTTTTGGAAATGATATCATATAGTCTATATCCTTTTATACCAGGATGATAGCCAATGAAAACACATGATTTAGCTCGAGGATGGAATTTCAAACGATGAGAAATGATGGTAGATGCAAAACATAGACTCCCAAAAACTCTTAGAAAGTTGTAATCAACTGGTATATGATACAACAGAGTAAACTGTGGCTTATTTTGAAGGATAGGAGAAGGGGTACGATTTATCAAGTAAGTAGCAATTAGAACACAATCCCCCCAGAAGGAGATAGAAACTTGTGATTGAAAGAATAGGGCTCTCTTGCTACATTAAGTAAATGTTGATGCTTTCGTTCAACAACTGAGTACTGTTCAGGACATTCAGGCCAAGAAAATTGGTGAAGTACCCTCCTTTTTACTGAAAAATTCGGTGAATCTCAATTCAGGTGCATTATCAGACCTGAAGGCTTTAACAGTTTTGTGAAATTGAGTCTCAACAAGACTGAAGAACTTGGGAATGATAACAAGTACATCAGACTTCTGCTTCATCAGATAAACCCAAGTAAATCTAGTACAATCGTCAACAATTGTAAGAAAGAACTTATGGCCATCACGAGTGGGTGAGCTATATGGACCCCATACATCACAATGGATGAGGTCAAAGGGTTCAGCTGATAAATGATTGTTTGAAGCAAATGACAAACACATTTGTTTAACTAATGGACAGATATAACAATGAGTAATGCTATTTTTGTTACTTTTGAAATGTAACTGATCCTTCAACATTTTCAATCTCCTAAAAGACAAATGTCCCAGTCTATGGTGCCAAACAACAGGGGTCACCTTATTTATTAGAGAACAAACGTGACTAACAGACTTAAAAGAATTACAATCAACTTTCACTACATCAGTTTTAGCATCAATGATGTAAAGTCCATTGACCATATTAGCCCTGCCAATCATCCTCCAACTGCACAGATCCTGGATAGCACAATAATCAGTGAAAAATCTGACACTTATATCTGAGTTCTTGGTCAAAGAGCTAATAGATAACAGATTAAACTTGAACTGAGGCACAAACAACACATCTTGAAGAATCAGTTCAGAGTTGAGCTCAACATTAGCAATAAAGTGAACAGATATTCTGATGTTATTAGGCAATGTAATATAGGCACCTTGTACTGCTTTTAATGTTTTGAAAGACTCTCGATTGAAACAGACTTGGTTAGTTGCACCAGAGTCAATAACCCAGTGTTTAGCAGAATTGAGTATCTCATTACTTGAAATAGATAAACATATACCTGATGCATTGTTTGATTTTGCAGACTCATATCTTATTCTTGCAGCAGTAAGATGTGTGCTCAACATATTCATCAGGTGTTTGTACTGGCCAGGATTTAAGGTTTGTACAAAATTCTCAACATTACCAACAAATTGGCCTATAAATGAATCAGAAATTTGGTTAGTCACAGCATTTGACTTATAACCAGATTGATTACTCCTTTGATTAGCTTTGTATCCCCATGAAGTTTATAGCATTTATCAACTACATGGCCTCTATATCCACAACAGGTGCAAATAGGCCTATCCCTCTTCTGATTTTTGTTATAGGACTGCCCCAATGTTGGCTTTCTATTATCAGTTTTGGCATAAAAAGCCAAGGAGTCAGTCGTTCCAGCAGTCAAATTCATACCCCTTTGTTGTTCCTTTTGAGAGATCAGAGAAAACACCTTATTGATCGGAGGAATTGGATCCATGAGCAATATTTGCCCCCTTACTTGAGCATAGGAATCATTCAATCCCATTAGGAAAGACATAACATACTCCATATGCTCCATTAACTTCGTGTTTCCCTCACAGGTACACTTTCCATATGAGTAAGAAGGTCTGTAATTGCTAAGCTCCTCCCATACCATTTTCAGTTTAGTGAAATAAACACTAATTGACATTTGTCCCTGAGTATGATTCATTAGGTCATGCTTTAGCTGAAAGATCCGAGGACATTCCTCTGTTGAAATCGCTCCTTCAGATCAGTCCAGATTTCATGTACGGACTCTGAGTAGATTATGGTTGCTAAAATATCTTTAGATACAGAATTGAGGATCCATGAGATAACCATATCGTTATTGCGGATCCAGGAATTGAGGAGCTCAGAATTGTTTTCAGGCCGAGTGATGGAACCATTTATGAAACCAACCTTGTTCTTCACTGATAATGCTATGAACATAGCACGGCTCCATGAAATATAATTCTCACTAGTCAATTGCTGTTAGACAAGTATGAGATCGGGATTGTCAGAATGATGAAGAAAATACGAATTAGAACCATCTTCAGTGGCGGAATAGCTCATCGAAGATGTTGAGATCTAAATTGGATCAACAGGATCAATTGCCATGATTAATAATCAAAAACGCGAAGCTAAGAAGCTACTGCTCTGATACCATATTACGGAAAAGAAAATTGTTGAGAGAGAAATGTTATTCAACTCAATTAAATGATGAATGAAGATCCAAACAATATAAATACAAGCTGAAACAAAAAAAGGCGGGAAGAAAGAATAGGAGGGAAAATTAGTTACAACTAAAATTGACAAACTAAAAATATCTAGGCTCCAAAAACATCATAGCCACGTGATCAATTGACAGCTAATTCCAACTTGGATGATCCATTGGCTTTGATAATTATATAGAGATATAGTGGATTTTATCTCAAAACCGAATCTGTGGGCTAGATAATCATTCATAACTTTAATTTTAGAATAGATATTAAAATAGAAACTACTTGTTAATTTATTTTAATTGGTTCTAATAAATAGTATGATTAGACTAGATAGATAAGTAATAATGTGGTCCTCATGGTAATGATACTCGACATCACTCTTAAACTACTTGATGTATTATAGTGTTGAACAAAAATGTGGAAAGAATGGGAGAAGAGAACAAATGAAGTAGCAAGAATACAGAAAAACATCGAAATGAGACTTGTACCTATAATTGTCATCAAATGATATTTGCCCCTTCTAGGATTGATTTTGGTACTTAAAAGGACTCATGGCAAATGGTTTGCAGGATTGAACAAGTCTTGAAGAAGAAAAACACTTAAGTATTTAGTTTTTCTTCCAAAACTAGAAGAACACTCAAAGGGTTTGATATAAGAATTGGGAAACACTCTTTCTAATATGAAATGCATTATGATATCTTGTGTTTAGATATGAAATATTATTACGTATTTATAGTTTCCATCAATGCACTATGAAAATGGTTCAATCATTCATGTAACGTTGGTAAGTTTTCATGAAAGATACCATAAAATCAACTTGTGAAACCAGCCTAACATCATATTTCACAAGCCATGCGCACGTATGGTAGCGAACCATGCGCCTAAATTTGGCTTCTACCACTGCAGAAACTAGCTATGCGCATCCTAAATTTGGCTTCTGCCACTGCAGATCCAGCTATGCGCACTCATGCATACGCATAGGCTAAAACTTTAGCCCAAATGCCCACTTTTGATTTTTATCGATGTCCGATCCTATTTTTCGTCCAAATTTTTAGTCTATGATTTTGAACAAGTACAACAATCCTTCACTTATTTAAAATTATATTGAACACAAATTCAAACCAACAATACTTATACATAAGGTTTAGATATCTTTCGATTTAAGTCTAACCATAGTGTAAGTTCCACAACATACCATCAAATTCCAGATAGTACGATAGCTTTGAACAAGGTATTCTTTGTGATGATACCAGTGAAAACATACACACAAGTGTCATGTGTCTTATAAGTTCCTCAAACTAGTTTAATATGGTTTTGCGCTTATCCTATTCGTTAAACTTTTAAGAAAGAAACTCCAACTCTCTCTTATAGCGGTACCATCTTGAAGTACATCTAGGTGAAGTTCTTTCAGTAGTTTTGTTACTTTTAGATATACTTGTACTTAGTATTGAATTTCATTAAGAGTTTAAAGTTCAACCGTCATTCATGTAGCAACCAACATTATATAATTAGGATAGGGTTCTTACAAAAATTATAATGCTATAACTAATTAATTATCGAATGACTTGTTATATTTTGAACCTGTGAATTATTGTTTTAATTATGATACGTAGGATTGCTGTCATTGGTAGAACTCTTTAGTTTAGGATTTTCAAACTAATCCTACTCGATGTGGATATAACTAAATCTCTTAAATACTTTTAACGTCCAATTTTCCCATGAGATCTCAACTAACTAAATTCTTATTCATGTCAGGAACATGCAGTACATTAGTCAAGGTAATAGTTTTTCCGAAAGTGAAGATGGTATCCACATTTCCTTTCCTAGTCACTTTAGAGTGACCTTCATTACCAATTTGTGTCTCTTGTTCTCCATCTAATTCGTGATAAGTTTTGAAGGGTGACTTATCATATGATACATGAATAGTTGTAGATATATCATACCACTAACTAGGAACTTTGCCCTTGATAGCATTGATTTCCCTCACGGTAGCTACAATGTTATCTTCATCAATGGAGTTTACTTTTCCCTCTTTCTTACTTTGTTTTTTATGCCGGCAATCTTTAGCATAATGTTCGAATATTTCACACACGAAACAATCTCTCTTTGGCTTTTTCTTGGACGTTTTTGCAATCCTTGTTAGAATATTTTCTCTTGTTTGATTTGTTGGACGATTTTCATGACATTGGCCTTTGAAGTATTTTTAATATTATCTCTTACTCTCGATTATTTCTCAAACTGAAGATGTTTCTAAATTTATTCCAAACAATAGTTTTCGAAACTATGAAGAATCTTCTTTCCATGTCATTTCCAAGACTCTTGGAATTTTGTACTGATTGCTCCCATTTGAAAATATTCTAAAAGTTCTATTTTGACTGCTTTTAGCTTTTTGACAAGAATTTTCAACTCATGCACTTGGGAAAGTAGGGAAATGTTCCCAAGAAATATAAAGTCGAAATACCTTGATATTAGGAATTTCTTTGTACCTTCTTCCTTGACTTTGTATTTGTTTTCCAATGTATCCAAAATCTCTTTGGTTGAAGTGGTATTAGTCTAGAGATCGTACAACCTATCTGAAAATGTGACCTTTACAGATTAATTCATCTTTTTGGTGTTTTTGTCTTTCACTCCTCACAACATACGAATCTCCATCTGTTAGTTTTGTTAGTGGTGCCAAATCCGAATCAAGATGTACAAGATCTTCAATACTGTTAGAAGAAACTTCAATTTGTCTTACCACCTAGTGATGTTTGTTAAATCAAATCTATGCAACCAAACGAGGTCTTGATTTATGGCTTTGATGGTGCCATAGTTATCTCGTTCTCCATAGATATCATTTGAGATTGTTGAACAAAACCTTGGAAAGAATGGGAGAAGAGAACATATGAAGTAGCAAGAACATCGAAAAATCCCAAAATGAAACCTATGCACATAATTGCTGTCCTCAAACGATATCTACTCCCTTTAGAATTGATTCTGGTGCTTCAAGGGACTCACGATAGATATTTGTAGGATTGAACAAGCTTTGAAAAAGAAAAATACTTAAACACCCGTGTTTTCTTCCAAAACTTGAAGAATACTTAAAGGGTTTGAATATGTATGTAAGAATTGGAAAAAAAAAACTCTTTCTAACATGAAATGAATTATGATATCTTGTGTTTAGAAATGGAAAACTATCTACTTATAGTTTCCATCAATACAGTACGAAAAGACTTCAATCATTCATGAAAAATTGGGAGCTTTCCATGAAAAGACACCAAAAAATTCAACTTGCAAAACTAGCCTAACACCTTGTTTCACAAGCCATGCGCGTGCATGGTAGTGAACCATGTGTGCACATCGCTCACCTAATTTGGTTTCTGCAGTGGTGCACTCATGGTCATAAAGCCCATGTGTGCGCATGGGCTAATACTAATGCTCACTTTGATTTTTATCGATGTCCGATCCTTTTTTTCGTCTAATTCTTTCATCTATGATTTTAAACAATTACTATATATAGTGCACTTGCTATTTTATCACATCAAAGTTTTATATTATATTAGTGCGTTTTAGAAGCTTCTATTCATTTCTACCAAATGACAAGATTGCTTGCTTGCTTGGATTGCTCTTAGCCTTAGCCCTGCATCTTTTTGTATGCCTCTCCAGCATGCCTTGAAGATGTTGAACCCTGTTTTGTATTGCACTTTCAGCTTCTCACTAGTTCCTCATGTACAAAATCAATCTCGTGTGCACACCTTGCGCATCCTTGGGTGCTGGGCCAGTTGCTGATGATCGTTCCTCTACAACTGTATGTACGACTTTATACCACTCTCATTGTTGGAGCATGACAACGTACTCACGATCAATTGCTTATTGATTAAACTATTTTTCTTTTTAATTCGCAGAAATAATGTTCAATTTCAACGTCAACATAGTTCATTTCTTCTAAAATATAATGAAGAACGATAAGCAGATTATTACATAAATTAAAGAATAATACCATATTTCTAATTGTTTGACTCAATGTATGTCCACTCTCACAAGACGTATTTTGATTTGACACATTGACCGAGCCCATGTTTCTCTCCTTTTAAAATAAAACTATTTAATTCTCATATTCATTTTCAACCACACATTCACATAATAAAATATCTTACACGTAAATTCAAATTTTTTTCATGTTTTTTAATCACATATTCTTCAAAAAATTACTATTCAAAACATCATTTTTTTCTCAATAATGGCCATCAAACAGGAGCTCGGTATTGGAACTTCGGCAATGGTTTTAGGAGTTTTAACATGCATAATAGACTTGTATTCAGTGTACGCCTACAAACCTTTTATAAGATTAACAATTGAATAAATTATATCAAAACATTGAGGATTTGAGTTTATTTATAGAGCTATGCTAGTGGTACATAATTTGTTTTACTTAAGGGTGTCCACCCTCTCACATGGGGTGGACCCCGGGACTCTATTGACTATTTGTAAATGAACAAAAGATATATAAATAAGGAAAATTCTACTTGTACATAATTTCCCTTACCTAAGGGTGTCCATCCTCTCACATGGGGTGGACCCCGCAGACAAATAGGCAATAGAGTCCCGGGATAGGCAAATTAGGTTATCCTAATCAATCCTTGTATCTCAACTGTTATGTAGACACCTCGAGATCCCAACGTTGCTAATAATCATGTTAAAAATTTATTTTCTAATTTTGCTCTCNCTCTCACATGGGGTGGACCCCGCAGACAAATAGGCAATAGAGTCCCGGGATAGGCAAATTAGGTTATCCTAATCAATCCTTGTATCTCAACTGTTATGTAGACACCTCGAGATCCCAACGTTGCTAATAATCATGTTAAAAATTTATTTTCTAATTTTGCTCTCTTCATTTCTATGCAGTCAAATACTATTAAAAATACCCTGTAAGTCTCGAAAATGATTGAAAAAAGTAGAAGTTTGAGGCTTTATCATAAGACTATAGTCGTCCAAACTTCATTAGGCTAAGTAATCAACTAAAACCCCATATACTTTAACATGTACATAATGCATAAATAAAAACTGAAATTTTGAGAAATGCATCTATTTTACTGGCTGGTGTGGTACACGAAAGATCCAAGCATCAAGCAAGTGTATGCATACAACACTAAAAAATAGTAAGAGAACTAATGCATGCAAGTCTATATATTTTAGATTTTTGGATGACATACCAAATGCAAATTAGGTTCTTCAAATTTCAAGAAATGATACTTGATTGGAATATTGTTATAATCTTACAAATCTTAAAAATACTTTTGATTTTCTTTTCCTGTTGTTATGGTGTTTCAGAAAGCTTGATCTCCGAATTCAGTTTCATAAACTTAACGAGGAATTCTTCAAGACCACTAGTCTTGCCCATTCTTCCCATGCAATAAGGGTTAATGAGTGTTGTATATAAACAAAATACTGAACTCATATAATAGACCATGCAAAAACAAATTTCTATTGACATTTCATTTATAGTGTTTAAGGAATTTGTTCAGACTTACTCATTAGATGTAAAATTGATTTAGCTTTCCTTTGACCTCTTTCAGTACAATTTTCAGAAATTTCAACTAAATGTTCATACACACCGTATTGAAGCGCTGCCAAAATAATATTTGAATTGTTTGATCCCAGTTCAAGAAGAACAGAAGCTGCACATTCCTTATTTTTGGGAGTCCCGTCTCTCATAAAATTAACGAGAGTTTCTATAAATGAAAGTTGTCCAATTTCATGTTTACCCTTTGAATTTGAGGCGAGGATTAACAATATAGAGAGAGTCTCATCAACCATGTCCAGCTTTTTGTCCTCGATTACCTTAAGTAGTGGTGAGACAATGCCAGCTTCAATGGCCCTGGTTTTATTTGCATGGTTAAGGCACAAATTGAAGAGAGCAGTTACGGCATCTTTTTTACCTCTGATTGTTCCAGTTTTTAGCAAATTGACCAATGGTGGAATGCCATTTAAATTTCCTATTTTTTCCTTATTCTCGTCGAGCATTGACAAGCTGAACAATGCTGCTGCAGAGTTCTCTTTAGCTCCAATTGATCCATTATGCAAAACTTCAATTATGGCAGGAATGGGTTCTTCTCTAGATATGAGCTTCTTGTTAGACTCGTCGATGGATAAGTTCAAGAGGGCTGTCACGGCATGTTCTTGAATTTTGGAATCTGGATAGGATAAAAGATGCACGAGAGGTGGGATTCCTCCACTATTGGCTATTGATATTCTATTTTCTGGACTTTCTTTTGAAAGCATTCTGATCTTCTTTACTGCCTCTCTTTGCTCGTCTAGCTTACTTGAGGACAAATTTTGAACACTCAATAATATGTTCCCATCATTTGAGGTAGAAGGAATCTCCACTGATTCCCCCATCCCCTGTGAAAGTTGAAAATTGTTTTTCTCACACCATTGCAGAATTAAATTCTTAAGGGCGAAGTTTGGAGCTACAGACAAGTGAATCAAAATTTGCCCAGTTTTGGGGCATGTTGTATGACCTGCATCCAACCAATGTTGTATGCTTTGTCTTTCATATGTCTGTAATGGAGAAAAAATTAAAACAAGACACCATGTATCTCTCCAAACAATAAATTTTAGTCAAATAGGGAAGGAGAAACTTAGTTAAGGAGGGTGAAATTACCTGTCCTGTTGCAACAATAACAGGATCTTTCATAATCTCTAGTGTGATTGGACAAAGAAATTCGTTAGGGATTGCAATAGAGGCACATTTCACAAGAGTTTTTGGTACTTCAGAATCATACAAGAGATCATCTTCTGCAACTCCTGCTAATCGTTTGAATTTGTTTAGAAGATCTATCATTTGTTGTATACTCTCTGCAGTATGACATCCTCGTCTTTCCTTAACTTTCTTAATGGCTAGAGATTCTATCTCAAGTTCCTCAGCAGTGTGTAAACCAAGCTTATTTGCTAGCCTTTCAATAGTGGCGCTGTCTGCATTTCGGTCATCGTTTGTGGACAATGCCACCATCAAATCCATCGCGAGTTCCATATCTTGCGTATCAGTTCGCTTTTTGGCTCTTTTCAGTTGCACAGACAACAATTCAATCTGAGATATGTAAACTTATCTCAAATTACAGGAAAAAAGAAAATAAAAAATTGATCAACTTGATAATATTATGCATTTATTCTAGAGTCACATCAGAACACAACACATTAAAAAAAAAAAATAGCAAAGAAGAGATCCGACATTCATACAAACATTTCAGCTGTAAATCAAAGTGTTAAAAAATCCAATACAGCCCCACATAGTTCTATATACTTTTATACACTCACATTGAAACATAAATTCTTTGCTAGCTTGGTACCAATGGCTCATTAAGTCTCTGTGCTTCGTCTAGTTTGTCTATCTTGTATACAATCGATTTCAACTTGAGTTAGAAAAAAGAGGGACATCGACTAACGGTCCAGACAATCATATGATGTGTTTAGAGAGGAAAAAAACAAGTGATTTTAAGATGATATGAAGAGTTGGTAATGCATACTTGTTCTTTCTCTTCATCTGAAATTCCAAGCTCATCATACGGCATTCCTTCCACGGCTTGATTTATTGTTTCATATACAGAATGAAATCTCACCATCATAGCCTCACTTTCTGTTGCCTGAACAAATTAAAGAATCATAAACAAGAATTCCCAATGTTTTCTCACAAAATTAGAGAAAATTCAAAGCCTCTAACCAGGAAAATTTTACTTCCAGAATGACACATGTTCAACAATTTCTTGGCAGATCGAAAAGCCTTCTTCAATTTCTTCAAACATTCAATCCCGACATCAGGAATTGGAATTTCGAGGTTCCTAATCTCATCTAAAAATGGCAAAAAAACCTTTAATCTTCTAATAAGATTATTACATTCTTTCCTCTGAGTCCTCCTATACTCTCCAATATCCTTTATAGATTCAATAATCTCGATGATTTCATCCACCAAATCCATTCGTGCTCGTGGGCTTGATGGATCTGATGATGCAATGTTCTCGTCCTCCATAATGCAGAACTTCTAGTAGTCTAGTGAGGGCAGTTGCCCCCACTGGATTTCTATCTCAGGCAGCCGGTGCTGAAGGCAAGGAGATAAGCACGAATAACCACATCAAAATTCAACAGACATATTGTCGAGAAAATCACTGTTGTGTAATGAAGATTATCATCAAGAAACAACAATTTTGAACAAAAATAAATTCCAAGGAGCTAAACGAAGAGAATGGCGATATGGCTGGACGAAATCTTAGGAGTGGATCGACCCCTCTCCTGCGACTGATAATGGTAACTCGGCAGAATTATATTGATGTTGTGTTGAAATTAAATCATTCACAACAATATAAAGCCAAATAGATTTAAAAGCATGTTTTTACACAAAGAAATCTGATATTAGTGATGAAGAAGATGACTTATACTTGCAGAAATCAAGGATACACAAGATAAATTAGTGCCACACATCTCCCTTTTTCCCTCTCCTTCACAGTAAATTGCTTCCTATTTTTAGTGCAATACCAAGGAAAAAACTCAGAGCCGCATGTCCAGTTCTATTGCTCTATTAAGACTTAATACATATCTTTGTTATAGTTGGACATGCCTGCATGGCTTGTAATCACTTTTGCTAGAGGTTATTTATTTGGTTCAACCATGCTACATTGCTAGAATTTTTGCACACTTCCTTGACATAACATTCTATCATTAGACTGTTTAAAAAATAATCAATTTTTGTACCTAATCATCTGCTGCCAACACTACATCTATCAAGTAAGTGGACACAAAAATTCTGGCAAAATGGCTTATTCCTATTTGGTTTAATCCAAGATTATGTCTACGAGTTAATTTCAACGATGGTCACTAAAGTTTGTGCGAAATTTCAAAAAAAAATTTAAGTACACATTTTATCACTCCTTCTTCTCCCTCGTGCTCTCGAGTCGCCAAAATCTCACTAGTATATGATATCGCAAATAAGTAATAAAAAGTGGATAAGATATCGTTCCATGATGATTGCATATTTGATTAGTTCCCAATTAATACCATTTTTAAACAAAATAGTAAAATTATATGGAGATTGGTGATGAAAAGTAAATAACTACTTTCGCGTAGAAAATTTTCCTTTTTGAGTATAAAACATGTTAAATCCTATAACTTCAAGTGAAGTTTCATGTTGATCATCCTATTTAATTTTGTTTTAATTTGATCGCTAATATTTTTATTTGCATCTTTGTTAAGTGTAATTAACAGAAGTACTTGCTTAGTTATTGGTGAATCCGCGACTTTTTTTTTGTAACAAAAATCTAACGTTAGCATCATCATACAAGACACGACATTTGAACTAATAAAAAGGCTAAATATATTCGCACCATATTTTTTTATAACTGCATCATGTTTTAATTGCATGATAGATCTAAAATTTTTACTCGTCATTACATTTATGTCCTCAAATTTTTTATCATATTCTTATTCTCAAATTAACACAAGTTGTCTTGATGATCGTTTCTGTTCGAAAATTTCACTAAAATAGAGGAATATATTTATTTGTCCCTTCATATTTTTAGACAAAAACATAGTTAAAGATAAGATTTGCTAGTTAATTAAATTTAGAGATACAAATATGATGAAAAATTTAAGAGTGTAAATATGATAATAAATAAAATTAGGAAATTTTAATGTAATTAAAATATGGTATATTTATGAAAATGTTACGTGAATATAATCACCTCGATAAAATCACAGTTTAACAATGCGTCCTTGGAAAAAATAGCTCAAGGTTAAAGAAAAAAAAAAAAAAAATTTAGCAAAGAGAAGAAAATACAAAGCTACTTAATTAATTGCTCAGTTTAATAAAAAGTTACAACACCAACTGTATGATAGTATAATATAAAATAAACTTTCTATTTATATCCATCTATATAAATCGATGAATTCCTTAATTGTTGCACCCATTTCGACTTTATTTTCGTCAAGTCGGTATACGTATATTCAAAGTACATAAAGATACGCACTACAACAAAAACAGCCTACGACAACGTTTGGATGTGTGTTGCAAATCAAGGTGTTGTCGTAAAGTAGAGAGATACGACAACGTTTTTTGAACGTTGTCGAAAGTCTTCGGCAACGTTTAAAAAACGTTGCCGTAGCCGTAGAGATACGGCAACGTTTGATAAATGTTGCGAAGGACAGCCTACGGCAACATTTAGCAAACGTTGCCGTATCCAAACGTTGCGAAAGACAGTCTTTCGCAACGTTTAAAAACGTTGCCGAAGACTTTTTTTTTTTTTTTTTAACAGTAACAATTTATGCAAATAGATTGGCAAAATTGAAAATGCAACTTATGAACAAATTTTCGAGTTGCATAAAAATTGATAATTTCATTACAAATTTGAAATTGTATTTAC
>CAIGRT010232199.1:0-12827 GCA_903798405.1 Fraxinus platypoda
AAAGCAAATCAATGAGCTATAGTCAAATAGGAAACTTGTGTCTACAAGTCATGATATTTTAAACTTATGTAGCATATGTCTTGCTCAAAAAGTCATATATATACAGGAGCTATCTTAGACACAAGGGGAAAGACAAGCGAAGGAAGAGGAACAAACCTTGCAGCCTGGGGAGTTGATGCCTTCTTCCCCTTGACTTACTTAACGCTGAGTTGGAAAGCAAACAAGATCTACAGATAGATGATAAGTGGGAAAAAGAGTTAATTATTTGCATGAGGGGAAGGAAAAGAACAACCTCCTCTTGCTTTGCAGTATTAGCAGGAAGGAGCAAAATGTATCCATCATAAATTCTACACATAGCATAAACCTGCCAACATGCTTTTATATTTTTTAATGTAAGAACAATTTGTTTTTGTTAATCATCTGATTTCTCATTTTCTCTATATTCTCCTAATTGTACCTCTCTTTCATGTCATCGTTTATCATCATCATCAACCAGTAGGCACAAGTCATTGCTAATTCTCAAATCCGAAGCTGTGTGAATTAGCAAATCTTGCAACTATGAAATGATCCTTCGGTTTAAGAGTAAAAGAATTGTGTCACACTCCCCTAAAATTGGTAAATCCACAAGGATCAAATAGGCTAGCTAGGTCAACAATGCATAGAGAGAATTTGAAGTGATCAATTATCTATCAAAATGAGAATATTGATAAAGGAGGAAAAGAAAGTCAAGATGGTCACTTGCCTCCCATTTGTTGGAGGAAATTTTCCTGTTGTATAGAGTGGCCGTCCTAGAAAACTTCCATGAGAAGTAATTTGGCCTTTTGATCACAATTGCGAAATTTAGGATGATACAAGGTAATTACTGGATCAAGGTAAAGTTCAAACAAGCATTTCAAGTCTCTCATCATAAATTTGCCCATCTTTTGCCTCGCAACATAAGCAAAGTGCTTATGAAAATAACCCTTGCCAATGTGCAGACCAATCAAGTGTCATGTGAAGGATATGTGAAGGATATTATATCCTATATGCCCTCATTTTTATCAAGAAACCCCTGAATTAACATTGTATGAGTTTGCGGATTAAGCTGGCAACCAAGTTTCTCCATGACATTTACCAGCTCAGAGCATCTATCAACAAGCCCCCTTTTCAACAACCCGTCAATCAGAAGCTTCCAAGCAACTTCATCATAATTGTAACCACATTGAATAAGCATACAAAATGCAGACTTAGCCTTCTCATCATTCCCTTCGTCATACAATCCACAAACAAGCAGCTTATAGGATTCTATATGTGGTAGAAGTCCAAGCTTGAGCATGGTATCAAGTATCTTCATTGCTTCCTCATACATTTTCAACTTGCAGCAACAATTCACCAGTGCATTATACATATCTTCATTGGGAGACATTCCACATTGTTTCATATGATCAACCAACCTCCAGGCTTCTTCGAGACGTCCTTCTCGGCACAGTCCAGTTGTGAGTGCATTATAAGTGTTTACATTTGGTGAGCAACCATTGCCAACCATTTTCTCAAAGAGCTTTAGAGCCGTATCATATTCCATTATTTTCCAAACATCTGCAATATTAATTAAGTTTTCTTTTGTTTTTGGATCAAGTCCCGTTCTACAACCACTTCCATTCATTCGTTTCTCATGTAAGAGATGTTTGATTAAAACAGAGTAGGTATACTGAGATGGTTCACATCTAGCATCAACCATACATTTGAGCATATCAAAAGCACGATCTAGTAAACCTGAACGTCCATATCCATCAATTAATACTGTGTAAGCCTTGAAATCTGGTTGCACTCCTTCTTCTTTCATTTTAGCCATCATATCCTCTGCTTCTTTCAACTTCCCTTGGTTGCAGTATGCAACGAGAAATGAAGTGTATGTGCAAACGTCAGGTTTATTTCCCAGGGAAACCATCTGATGAAATACCCTATAAGCGTGATCAAAGGCATATTCTTTTAACATTTGCTCAATGAGAATAGTGTAAGTAACAATTGTAGGTTTCACACCTTCTTCCAGCATCCTTTCCAGAAATTCTGCTGCTTCAGGCAATTTTTTCTCTTTGCACAGCCCACTAATCAGCACATTGTAAGTGTATGAGTTCGGACGGAAGCCCTCACTACTCATTCTTCCAAACAAAGTTAGGGCAAAATCAAACTTCCCTGCCTTGCAGAATCCATCAATCAGAGTAGTGTATATAACTTCATTTGAATTTAAACCATTCTCCTTGAGAGAGTCGTATACATGATAAGCCTTCTCAACCGCCCCTCTTTCACATAATGCATCAATGAGAGCACCATAAGTTAACTGGTCAGGAACTACATTTTGCTCTTCCATTAACCTAAGCAGCCTAAAAGCGCTATCTATATCACCCTCATTACATTGTCCACATACTAATAAGTTGAAAGTTACAAGATTCGGAGACAACTTCTGCTCTAGCATCTTACTAAGAAGCGACATTGCCTTGTACGCTTGTTTTACCTCACAATATCCAGATATTAACTCATTGTAGGTTCTAACATCTGGACGACAATTATTTGATTCCATCATGGCGAATATATCAAAGGCAGCATCAATAAATCCCTTCTTACAGTGCCCATCAATCAAAGCATTAAATGTCCCCACACTAGGAACCACCCTGTTATCTAACATTGCATCAAATAATCTCCTTGCTTCATCAAGTTTACCATCTTTACAAGTACCATCGAGAACAGCTGTATAAGTGTGAACATTTGGCTCACAACCTTTCTCCTTCATCTCCTGAAACAAGCTCAGAGCTTCCAAACTCCTACCTGAACCATACAGTGCATCAATCAAAATAGTGTATGTCCGGACATTAGGACAACAATTATCATCACCCATTTGCAAAAATAACTTCTTTGCCTCATCTACCCTCCCAGATTCACACAGCCCATGCATCAAATTATTGTAAGAAACCTCATTCCTCCGACAACCTTTTTGTGGCATTTCCACAAAAACTTTATTCGCATTATTTACATCACTCCTCCTGCAATGACCTAAAATCAATGAAGTGTACGTATGTGTATCTGGCCTCAACCCGGCCTGCAAAATCTTACTTATGTACAACTCAGCCTCCCTCACATTACCCAATTTACAATATGCATTAATCATTGTATTGAATGTGTATATATTTGGCGAGAGCTTATCATCTAACATCTCCGTATAAACACATTTCATATCATCAACCATAAGAAAACGCGCCAATGACATCAAGAGCGTGTTGTAACACCTAATGCTGAGCTTAAATCTGTAATCATTATCAGAAGTATTCATCTCCCAACATATATTCAACACAAAACTTGCGTCTTCTGCAGTTTCACAGGACTTAATCATTAAAATTCGTATTTTTTCTGCGACCCCAAGAAATTTATTGGGGATCAAAATGCGCAAAAGAGAAGAACACGCTTGAACATTGGGTGTAAAACTGGGGGTACGGGAGAGAAAATAGAAGAAATTAAGCGCAGTTTGGGGATTAAGATGGGGGTGTTGGGAGAGGAACGACGAGAAAACAGAAGGGGATATTGCAGGGATTAGTTTTCTGAGGGAAGGGTGTTTTTGCCAATTGGGATGTGAAAGGAGGGAGAGGAGTTGAGAAGAAAGGTCAATGGCAATGGGGGTGGGGGTGGAAATGGGTAGTGGATCGGTAGTTTCAGAGGCACTTGAAAATGAGAAGGGTTTGGTAAATGCCAACAGGAAAAAAACAGAAGAATGACTGGAGGATAGTAATGGTACCGGTTTGATGGTGGCGACAGCGGTTGATCGTATCATTCTGAATCGGAATACGGCGGAGGTGGCGGCGGAGGAGGAGCGGAGGACGCCATTCATGAATATGGATGGATGCTTTCAGTTAGGAGGTGAGATTCATGAAGCGGATTTTGGATCGAGGGAGATGGGGAAGAAAGAGAGAAGAAAATGGAAACGCTGGGTTTTTGTGGGAGTGAACTGTTCAGCGGCTGCTGAGTAGGGATTGTTGTGGGTGGCGTAGGGGTTTGGGTTGATGACCTGCTCGTGTCAGGTGTGTGTCCTTCGAAGAATTTCTTCGAGGACCAAAACGATGGAATGAATAAAGGAAAGGGTTTATTTTTCAACGACTCTTAAAATGGTAAGTTCGTCTATAAAAATAGAAATCCTTGTCATCAATGATCACGATACGTCTTTAAAAAATGAAATTCTTAATTAATGGAGGAATAATATCGCCCTTTTGTTCAATGAAATTCAACTATTGAATGAGAGTGGATAATTTACTCCTTACTATAAATAATTGCAGGGAATCATTTGATAATTTAAATTTTATTTTCTTTCAGATTTTGGACCTTAACTTTGAAATAATGTTATTGCTAAAGCACAAAAAAATTGAAATTTTATATCCAAGTACTATGTATTGATAGTATGAACTATCCAATCCAAATAAGAATTATTGAACTACAAATAACTAGTTCATGTTGTGTCATACTTGGCTACGTGGTGTGTGATAATTCATAGAGTTTGAAATGTTTATAGCTCAAAGCAATGTAAGAAATGAAGGAAAGGGTTTATTTTTCAACGACTCTTAAAATGGTAAGTTGGTCTATAAAACTAGAAATCCTTCTCATAGATGAAATGATCATTATACATCTTGAAAAAAATGAAATTATTGATAAATGAGGGAATAACATTACCCTTTTGTTCAATGAAATTCCACTATTGACCCAAAGTGGATAATTTACTCATTACTAGAAATAATTACAACGAATCATTTGATAATACGGATTTTCTTCTAGATTTTAGACCTTAACTTTATGAAACGATGTTATTACTAAAGCATGAAAAAATTGAAATCTTATATCGAGATATCGTGTATGGATAGTATGAACTATTACATCCAAACAAGAACTCTTGAACTGCAAATAACTAGTTCATGTTGTGTTGTACATGGCTACATGGTTTGTGATAATTCATATAGTTTGAAATGTTTAGAGCTCAAAAGAAAAAAATATATATTAATTTTTGAGAGAGTGTTGCAAAAAAATTCGTAGTCCGTCTAGACACACTAGTTAGATCGAGTGAAGTTAGGATGGGTGAAGTTTTATAGCTCAGCATATATTCACTCTATGACTCATCTACCAGCATTGGGCCATGTCTCACTAGGGCTAAATCGTCACCCCCACAAAATAATTCAAAGTTATCATAACCATGCTGCATGTACACTTGCTCGGACCAAAACTAAATGTGATACCCTGTAATTATTGAGGCCCTCACTCGGACCAATTGCATGTTTGGATAAGCTTAAAAGGTTTACTTAAAAGTAATTTACTTAAAAAGTAAGTCGAATTTAGGCATTGTCTAGTTTAGATATGATAATCGGCTCGACCCGTATACACACGAGCTCGACTTGTTACTCGTGGGTCGAGCTCGGCTCGGCCTGAGCGAGTGGCTCGTGAGTCGAACCGAGCTTCGGCTTGCGAGCTCATCAATTTTTTATTTTTTAAAGATAAACTTTTTAAATAAAAAAAAATTAACCCTTCACCAAGGCTTGCCCACAAGCCGCTCGCCCGTGGGCAAGCTGAGCCTAGCGAGTCAGCCCGCTCGGCTCGTGCTCGTCATTTGAGGAGCCCGAGCCGCCCACGAGCCGAGCGGTCGAGCCGACTAGCCGCTCGGCCTGTTTGCCACCACTAGTCTAGTTTATTCCGTTTTCCCTTTATCTTAATTTCTCTTTTGTCGAGTTGAAACTTCATGCAGATTGTATGTTGATAATTTCTTTGATTTTGATATTGCAGTATAGTACCAATCGCAACAACTTACTCAACACATCATCATTAATAACTTGTAACATTATTACATTTGGTGATTAAAGACATATTTGGAAAAATTATGCCCCCGTAATCAAACTCTCGTAGTTATAGAAGTCAAACCAGCATAGACAATCCAAGAATCACGTGTACACATTGTCAATTATTTTGTAATTCTATTTCTTACCATGCCCCTTTTTGTTTCACATTATTTAAGCAAGAAAATGAAAATTTGTACCTTTCTTTCAAACTAAGTGGGTCTCACCAACTGGTCAAATATGGCTGCTATTCTACTGTACCAACGATCCATTTTTTTCTACTAATGTGAAACAAACTGGGGCTATATATGGAGAATTGTACGGCTTTATTCATAATATAAAAATCATGTCTGCTAATGTTTTGCTAACTTTAAACTGTTTTACGTAAAAGTAAATTATAGCTTATATAACAAGTGACTTCTTTATTTTCTAATTTTGATTAATAAGAATTTATTTAATTTTTATATTAAGCTCTTAAGTAACTTTTATTGCTTAAAAATAAGGGGAAAAAAAAAGCAACATGCACATGTAGAAAAATAAAATACTTAGATGTAATTTTTGTTTTGTTTTTTCTTAAGATTAGGCAAACATATCCAAACACGTGGAATGAGATTTTTTCTCTCTAGTTATTGACTCGTGTTGCCTAATTTGGCTGAGTCAAACCTTCTAATTTTCACTTTAGATTTTCAACAATTGCATATTTTCACAATAGCATTTTGAGTGTTACAAGATAGATAATCTTAAGTATGTTATACAATTACAAAATATTGTTTTATTTAAAAGACTATACTACCATTTTAGTTAATAAGTAAAATTCAAACACGTCTCACTTAAAATTTTAAAATCAACTAACTTTTCTTTCCTGTCTATTCCAACACAAATAAAAATTCTCTCATCTTTCATCCACTTCAACTTCAAAATCTCATAATTTTTCAAACGCTGAACAAGAAAATATTTTTTTATATCTATCCCTTCGAATCGGTAAGTATATTTACGTATGTTTAATTTCGTTTTTGTTAAATTAGTATACTTTTTTGTTAAATTAATCGATAAATCTTATTTCGACATTAATTAACATGTAGATAATTTTTTAAAACAGATTTATAATTTTTTAAGCATAAACAAGAAAAAAAATTCATCTGCAAGAAATAAATTTAGGCAATTCAATTGTCTAAAAATTAAAATTTGTTTGATTGACATGAAAAATGTATCATAGAAAAGAAAATATTTTCATTGTTTTGAGAAAAACAAAAACATAATCCCAAAAAATTGTTTTCCTTAAAAAAAGGAAAATTAGACATTTTTAAAAGTTGGAAAATATTTTTTATGGAAAAAATAGCAATCAAACAATTCAAAGTAAAAATTTGGGTGGAAAACTGACATTTTCCATGAAAAATAAATAAAATCAAACACACTAAATTTAGTTTTCAACCTAAAAAATATTATACTTTTCATTTTTTATTGGTAGATAGATGAGAAAGAGGGGATAGATGAGAGAGAGAAGGAGAGAGTGAATTACCCGAAAAATAAAAATCACATCCCCTAAAAAAATATTTTCCTTGTTTTCAAGAAAAATATGGTCGCATAACTAAAAGTAGGAAAATATTTTCCGTGAAAAAAATTGTAAATCAAACAGCACAAAAATAGAAAATTAAGTGGAAAAAACACATTTTTCATGAAAAACATTGGCAATCAAACACACCCTACAAGAAAACAAAGATCAAGATCTAGCCCCTGTTTGCTCCGGATTAAAATTTGATTTTTTAATTCAAGTCAAAGTCAAACAATCAATATTAACCACATCTTTCATGGGTCCCACAACTTTTCAACCACACATTTCAAAAACTTATATCAAAATTTACTAAAAATCTAATTTTAATCCACACCAAACACCCTCCTAGTGAAAGTAAGTCCCTTGTTGCAGTTGCTCCTTCACATAAAAGAGTTATTCTCACAAATAGGTGTTGAAATTCAAGAAAAATTTCATATTGGTCCTTAAATTTTGTTTTAAACATATTTAGTCACTAAAATGCAAAACATACATAATTGGTCGAACAGATCCAAACATGCTTGACACATTGTAACTTTTTCTCAAACTCAGTCAACACGTCAATCGATGGACGAATCTCAACATAACAATTGGACCAAGTGTTCGATATACAAATAACATGTTAGAAAGGAAATCAATTGCCTAAATGCTATCACGGCAGCATCTAGCTAGTCCAGTGCTTTCCCGTCGAAGATTATGTTTGGAGTACGTGTTCTAGTATGTGTGTACTAACAACAACACACCCGTTGCATAGTACTTGTCTTTAGCTGGTTCAGTTGAACAAGGGACACAGAAAAAAGGGAGTTGTGGGGATGGATCATCTTCGAAGGAATCAACTAACTCTAAGGTTCTCAGGCTGCAACAAGAACATAAATATACCTCCTGCTACTGAAACATTGAGAGACTCGAACTCTCCTGCCATTGGAATGCTTATAAGCTCACAAGATTGCCTACTTTCTTTTGAAAGACCAGCTCCTTCGCTGCCCAAAACCAAGCACAAGGGCAAATCTGCCACAGAATCTGCAAAATCTTGAGAAAGCCTCTGCACTCTATTGGAATTTTTGTTATCTGCAGGATGGCCAGCCAATATTTTCATTTGAAATTCTTTTCTGAGAGATTCTACATGAGTCCAATTACCAGAAACTATTGGAATCTGAAAGGAGGCTCCTCGAGAAGCTCTGAGTGCTTTCTCGTTGAATGGATCACAACAACCGGGAAGTAGAAAGACGCCACCCTGTTAAATTAATAAAACATTTACATAAACATTATGAGGGTGAAAACCAGTTTGAGAAATCTCAAGAGGAAGATGTGCCATGTATCTGCTCTCTCTTAATGCATCTAATACTAGCTAGTAGGAAAAACCATTTATGTTCGTTAAATTAACAAAAATAAAAATAAAAGTTATGCATGCAATTTAAGGGTTTCTTTACATATTTGTCCCATCAAGACCTAATGCAAATTTTTTTTTTATCTTTTTCCTTTAGAGAATTATAAATAACTTTTACTTTTAGGGCATCTTTGACGTAGCTTTTTTTAGAATAGATTTTACGAAAAGTGAATTTTTTTTTTTTTTTGGGAGAATGTGTGGTTAAAAAGTAGAGAAAAACTATGGGTCCATGTGCAAAAATATTTTATTGGGAGTGTGTGTGGTTGAAAATGAGTTTTAAGGGAAAATGAGTTTGGAAGAATCTATACCAAACAGGGGCTTAATTTTCAATGCTCCTCTCCTCAATAACATGATTAGATATCTGACTTCCGAATCCCACGAAATCCATTTACCTGTACCAAACCTTGAAACTTGTTCTGACTCTGTAATACAAAAAAAATTGCGGGTTCAGCTGTTTGGGGTTAAACACACGGTGCATGACCCCAGCTGAACCAGCTCTCTGCAACTCAAGCGTACAATAGCTACTTCTTTGCTTCCTGCCACCCCCTCCCCATCTCCCTCTCCCTCTCCCATGAATTGTTCTGTCCAAAGGACAATGAATGCTAGCATGCTTTTATATATATAGACAAAATAAAAACCTAAAGAGTAGAATTCAAGAAGGAGATAGTAATATCTTTGCTTTAAATGGCAGAAGGGGCGATGTAAAGGCAACTTTTCAAGTTAGTATTATACAAGACTCACTATTTGGAAAGAGGAAAATAAAGAAAAAGAATAAAATTGACCGAAATTTGATGACTTAAATTTGAGCTAAGAGTTTCATTTATTTGAATGAACCTAAAATCTACTGTTTTTAATACAAGAGTTTCAAGGTAGTATAAAAAGCATTATGTAATAAGTATGTATTCATTGCAAACCTGTCCTCTGAATGAATAAAAGATACCAAGTTTAAAAGCTAGAAACATCAATGAAGCCTGAGAAAATGGAAGATCAAATTTTCACTTTGAGTGCATTCGAACTATGCAGGTTAAAAAACAAATAAAGAGAAGAAAACCTGATTAACTTGCAATTCTACCATAGATTATTCAGATGGCTGAAGCGAGTTACGGATGCTGGGACATAAATTACAATAAACAGGTGACATCTACAACAACTAATTCTTGAATACATTACTATTAATTACTTACACCTCAATGCTTGTTGAAGATGGAGAAGCTGATAATTTCAGAACTATAAGGTGTAAAATAAAAAACTTACAAGGCAGCATAGTTACTTACCCATCTAAAGGCAGTTGCTGATCTTAGTAGTGTGCCGAGGTTACCAGGGTCCTGGAGAATTTACAACTTACAAGGATCAAACTTGTATGAAAATTTAGACTTAATAACTGCATCTTGTGATGAAGTAGTTCTCATAATAGCTCTCACAGTTTGATTTCACCAGATTTTATGTGACAACTGAAAAATGAATAGTTTTACACAGTGGATTACCATTTTCATATTTTATAAAAAATCGCATGTAATGTCAGAACATTTTATCATCAAACGTGTAGATGCTACCAAAATTGGAATTTATGTGATTTTAACTTGTATCTCCACTTAGAGGTGTAATAACATTCCGTAAGTATCGTCCATTTCTTGAGTATTACTACTACAATTTTCAGTCGGTCAACACCAATAATTACACAGGTCACCTGATGCTGAAGTATAATCAGGATCTTATACTGGCTCTATTTGATATATGTATGGTGACCTTTCTCATTGCATATTCAGTAGGCATGGACATGTATGTAGGGTGTCTAAAGCAGTTATTTTCTATTTAAAGAAGCCATGTAGTAGAACAACTAAAGTATTAAATGAAAGCACCATTAGCAAATGTCTACACATCTCTAACTTAAAGTTGGTAATTGAAGGAAACCTGGATTCCGTCAAGAACTAGAATTCGATGTGGGAAGGGAAACAATCTACAACAATCTTCATCATTCAGGATGTTGCCGACACCATGAAATGTCGAAGGTATTCTCATCAATGCAACGACTTCAACAGAATCAATGGACTGAAGCCCAGAAAGCTTTCTCATTATAGCTGAGCTGACATGAACCACATGAATAGCACGATCAGCTATATCTTGTGGGACATCATATTTGTCGAGTACAAGTAAGCACTCTATTGTAGGCCTATCTTGCAATGTTTCTTGAAAGTTGTATATTTCCCTGGAGACATTTGCAAGAGTCAGATCCCAAAAATTGAAGCATCAATTTTTTCATCTATCATTTTTTGATGAGCTCCGACTTCTGATGGCATGCTACAACTTTACAAGAAGCCAAACAAACCTAATAGAGTCTAAACAAACAGAAAAAAGACGAGGCCTCAGACTGTTGGATAGAAAACTAAAGTGAAATTACCAGATCATAAAGCATTAAGTGATTTGCAAATCACATACAGATCACAATCTTCAGTATATACAGACGCGTGAAAAAAATGTACTCGACATTTTCATACCTGATACTGTGGGGACCAAACATATTGTTCGGATATTGGAAATAACCCATAATCCCTATTACGAGAGCAATGAGCAAAACGAAATCACTAAGAGCGTGCATGCAGATTAATAGTTGTTCCACCCTTAATGTGAAAGCTACACTCAACCACTGCAGGTTTTATTATAATGAAGGCGACCTTATACCTATATTGATGTACTGACTATCCAATATTAGGTCAACCCGCTGTCAAAGATAAGTATACAATATGACATGACTGCACAAGGTCAAACACATATATCCTCTCAAGTCCAAACACCATACCAAGTATGCATCCTAAACTTTTGATATACAACATAAAATCCATCTTACAGTTCAATAATTTTCTGCTCCTCAGTGGAATTCCTACAAACACTTGGCAAACGCACCACTAACTCCTAAATCTCCTTTCAAAAGCTATAACAACACGAAACTGGAGAACGAGAATCAATGCCAACGAATCCATATGCCCTTTAACTTCTTCATAAACATGTAAAAAGAAAATTCAACACGACTCATTACTAATTTTCTAACCAAAGACACCAAAATTGAAGGTTCTTAACGCAAAATCCAAAAATATGAAATCTTTGAACAAGCACCTGTATGCACCAATTACTCTTACACGTACTGATGAACAAAAATCCCAGGTACCCATTCTCAATACCACATGAATAATTTGACAGCATAAGCCTAAAAAGACTAACGAAAAGAGAGAGAAAAAACAGACCTTATGGGAGCAGTCCCAACAACAAGAACCGAGCCATGAGAGTGTCTATAAGAGGAACTCTGCCGAAGTTTGAGACAGTGTTTCACAAATGAGTTTGATGTACTCGTGATGGTTTTCACATGGTGGGGCAATGCAACTGTAATTTTTGATGCATTTTCAGTTTCTTCATCATCATGAGCTTCTGGGAAACAATTAATTTTGTGGGTTCTAATTCTGGTTTTGAAATGTGAAGGCTTGGTTTTGGAATTTGGAGAATTAATGTGTGGCAAAGGGGTAGCTGGTAACAAGAATGTGTTCAAACATAGCATTCTGTATGTTTTTTCTCTTTCATTTTATTGAAATTTCTCTAATATAGCATTTATCGATTTAGGACCATTCTTGTGGGCCCTGTACAACCAGTTTAATCCATCGGGTTATTTGAAGGGAAAAATTCATAAATAAGGTATATTCTTTACACCAATTCAAAAATCAAGTTTTTTTTTTATTTTTTATTTAAGAAATAATAAATTATTAAATCAATTTATTATTAAATATTTAATTCTAATATAATATAATTAAAGCATCCCACATGCACCACCAATTCCGACCACCACTCTTCTCCGACGGCCATTCCGACGACTGCTCCGATTCCGACAATTATTCCGGTGACTATTCCGGTGACCATTATGGTCACAAATTTACAATTTACGGTCACAGTTCAAAAATTTTATAGGTCACAATTAATACGTTGGTCACAGATTTCAAAATTAGTTGGTCACATATCAAAATTTATAGGTCGCACAGTCACAGATTATCAAATTAATTGGTCACAAATT
>CAIGRT010232218.1:0-16067 GCA_903798405.1 Fraxinus platypoda
TTTGATGGCTTTAGATGTAATTATTGTCTTTAGGGGTATTATAGGTAGTTTATATGGTTGAATGGTCAAATGAGTATTTTGGAAAGACTATTGTTAAATTTTGAGTATTTTCAATAATTTCTCCAACAAGTTCTAATTTGGAAAAACAAATATTTTTATACGGGAAACATATTGTGCTATCATACGTTACTTGTTAAACATATTATGTTATCTTCTGTTACTTTTTCTTAAAAAGTCATTGTTTTGTGTCAATAATAACATGTCAGGTTACACTCAAAGTCAATGGAGTCTAAGAATTCATTCATCTTTGTTTTTATTAAAAAAATAAAATAATCATCTCGAGCTTCTGGTCTATTAAATTTCGACTCTATTCCTTGCTAAATTATTTGTCGAAATAGAACTCTTTGATTGAAATTGTTATAATAGTTTAGGAATTTTTACCAATGAAATTGTAGTTCTTCAAGATAAATTTGCAGCTGTTCTAACTTGTATCCCTATTGTACTTATATCGTTTGTTGTACATAAGTCTCGATTGACATATTCATTCACGTAAAAGATTTTTTGGTTAAGAAGGCGATTTTTTAAATTTTCATTAATAACAAATATTATAATAGAATAAACAATTTTCTTTAACATAACAAGGAATAAGGGATTAGGAGACTAGACACGTTGTCTTCATTGTATATTTTTTTTAATTTTTTTTAAAAGTCAACTAGATGAGATAAAAATCAAGAAATTAAAAAAAATAAATTATTTTTAAATTTCAAAAGAAATGAAAGTATATGGTCTAATTCCTTCTAAATTTTAATTTCTTGCAACATGATTGCATTAATCCATAGATTGATCCATAAAACCCAATAGTTTATCAGAGTTGAGATTATGATAATTTCTAATTTTTTTGCGATTTTAATTTTATTTTAAATATCATTAGGTTCGAATGTTCCTTGTTGTTAGAAAAAAATCAAGAATTATCGAGTTTGGCAGGCAAGAAGGACAATTTTTTGAATATTTATTTAAACTACGAAAGAATTAAAATATGCAAAGATATTTAGTCCGTGTCCTTCATATGCCATCGTTCCCTCAACCTAATCCAATTTCCTCGGTCTTTGTTTTCTAGGCCTGTTTGCTGCAGAATGCGATCGATCTCCTCGACTCTCGGATCCTTCATTCGCTTTCCAATCCAAAACCGTTTCAAGGCCATCATCAGTTTTCGAACTACCGGGATAACTATATGCTTCAAGCTCCGCAAAATTCAAGCTCTGTGCAGTAACATCTGGTACTGATTTCGTTAAGGGTCTGTGGAGTTTGAAAAACAAACATACGACTGCACAATCATCAATCTTGGCACACGGGAATTTATATCTCCATGCTCGAACAGCGCATTCTACCAACATTTTAGCTGCCATTGATCGTGTCTTTGCCGATGCCACAATCTTAACTACTTCATTGTTTGTCAAAACATCCCATATCTGAACTAAAACAAGAGTTTTAAGTGAATTCATTGTAGTTATCACTCATCAAGAAAGAGTGAGGCCAATTCTAAATCGAATTCTATCTAGTACTACATATCAAATATGTCTACTTTAGATATAAAAAATCTTTTGAACAGAAGTCTTACCCCATCAGTTGCTAGGACCACGAATTCGTCTCTTTCTGTGAGCTTCCTATAAGTTACTTCGGGTGTTGAGATTAGGCCGAAATCTTTTAAACAAAAATCTCCAAAAGCTCTTGCCATAGCAAGACCAGGGCAATCTTGATCAGGCATCCATACTCTAAACACATTTGGTTCTACATCCATTGCCAAAACTCTGCCTTGGCAACTTCTAATCCTTTGCGCTTCACCTAATTTAGAAGCAAAGATAAGGCTAAATTTAAGAAGTACAAAAATGTATCAAAACTTTTGGCCATTTCGATGCAAAGGAAGATGAAAAACACTTAACTTGGAAGATTCGGTTTCAAATCAACCGTTAGCTGTTCAGAAATAAGTTGATTGTTATCGTCCCGAGTACACAGAACAGCACGAGAATCCCCTAAATTTGCAACTACCAAGTGTTCATGCTGAAACATTTAAATGAAGAAAAATTCAAAATCAAATATCTTACAAAAAAAATTCATTATGGCACGTTTGGCATAGGGGATTGAATAGCAGCACTATGTGGTATTCACGAAACAAAAGAAGTTAAAATCTTGTAGATTCGTACATGCACTTGAGTAATTGGTACCTTTTTAAGTACAGTTACTGATGCACTTCCACTGCAATAGCTCTCAATGGTAGCATCGGCCTCAAGTTCTTCATCCATCTCCTGAAAGGACTTGATTAATCTAGTTTTCCATGTTGAGAAAAATGGACTCCGGAATTGGGAAATTTCCTCAGCATTTGCATCGCTAACGCTTGATTGTTCATGTAATGATGAGAGTTTTGCAGGTAAAAGGTCGCGGATACAGTGAGCCACCTTGTGCCCAGATGGACCATGTCCATCAAACACCCCGCAAAAGAACATGTCGTTCTCACCCATGAAGTTCTGAAGAAAGCAATGAATTAATATTAGCAAGATTTTAATCTTAAAGTTTCGTTCCATTCAACAGCAAGATGAGTTAATATCCGATGTGGAATACTCATCGTGTCGTCATGTGTCATGCAAACTCATTGCTAACTACATTCCGATATCTTTACACCGATTAATCATTAGAGTGAAAATTTTCAATTCACCACCGGACTAGGTAACAAGTAAGAAATGGCACTCGAATTCATAACAAGTGTCTGTGCCTCTATTCCAGATCGCCCAAATAATGATAAATCTTATCTTTTCACCAAAAAAATCTGAACTAAAGAATTTTCATCTCGACCAACCATTAGTTATAAGTATATCTTCGCTAACCATAACGAGAATGTGCATTATATTCCAAAAATAACTTGAAATGGCAATAACAATTTTACCTCCCAAACGGTCATGGCATCTTGGCTGATCCCCTTTTGCCCTTGCTGTGTAAACATTGATACATATTTAGATGATCCTTGCTGCCTCAAACGTGCCCCACCATTACCTCTCAATATAATGTCATTATCTTCAACTTGTCTTTCCTCCTTGTTTTCCTCGAGAAAAAACCCTTCAAATTTTCCTCCCCTATGACATGAACAACATGTGCCCATACCTTGCTGCCCACAAAATTGTTGTCTTTTGGGGCAAGAACAATCCCAGTTGATTTTCTCCAAGAAAATCAATCAGATTGCCAAAAGGCAGAAAATAAGGTGTAATCAAAATAATATTGGAACCAAAAAATTATTGGGATGCCCAAGATTTGGAAATTCAAACAGTTTTTCACAATATTAAGGAAGACAAAAACAAGAAGGGATAATCATACAACATAAGACGAGAGTCCAAAAAGTGGGTATCCAATGTTGTAAGAATTATTGATGGTTGACAATAAGCTACGTAAGAATCATCAATAAGCTAATCTCAACCCATGAAAATTTTGGAAGAATGCTTCTGGTTGACAAATTGGCCATTAAGATACATTCCTCAACCCCACCCCTATTTTTGGGTAATATCTCTAACCTTTGATCTTAGTTTACATCTTTTGTTTATCCAAACTTATACATTCTAGCAGGAAAAGAGAGAAGCACTGACTTCAAATGAGTATTTGATGAGCCAGGCGAACTGCTTGCACTAATTCTCCTGGTCTTGTACAAACATCAAAATAAGCAATAAGTTCAATATTTCAAGAATTGGCAAGAAAAAGAGCTGGTTTATTCAAAATTTATTCAACATTTCGACTGAAAAAGAGAGAAATAATTGACAAAAAAAAAAAAAAAAAACCTCCCTAAGACTTGCTGTTTTCTAGTTTATTTCAGGTTACACTATGTTTGATACGAGGCTATTGTTCTAAGCTCAACAGCCCAAAAAAATGAAAAAAATACACTAACTCCTTTCACAAAATCTAACATATACAACACAATTTAACTAGTAAAAGATTGCCGCTTATAGGAATTTTCTCCAAGGCAATCCTCAGTTCAGAAAAGAATCAAAAAATGAATCGTCTTTAGGTTCCTCCTTGGCCATTTGATTCATATAGGGACCGACCGAGTCTCCAAAACCCGAGTATGCAAAACTGCCCGTGTCTTGCAACATCTGAAGGGTATACGGTGCTTGGTTCTGCAATCCCGATACCCTGTTTGTCATTGAATTGGCGAAATTTGTCATCGTCCCATTAGAATGACTCATCGTGGTAGATGGCCTAATAGTTGTAGGTATATTGTTCGAGTTAATAGGTTGTCTGTTCATAGTATAACTCCCGCTACCGCGTGCTGCAGGAACATCATGGTTGTGTTTTCCTTCGTACGTGGTGATCACCGCCCTCATATCATGAGATGCTCGCTCTACGTGCTTTCTAACCTGACAACCATTGTACGTGCATTTGTAGTAGCTCCTGCAGGAAATTAATGAATTGATGTCATTAAGGTTATTAATTTATTGAACATTAGTTTATGACTTTATGGAGGTTTTACCGTACCTAGGATTTGGATTCCCCTTAACAACTTTCTGTCCATATTTCCTCCATCTGTAACCGTCATCAAGGATATCAATATCACTTGTGGTTTGAACGACGATTCTAGGTTCTCGAACCGTTCTGCTGCCCGAAGCAGATATGCTTTCATTCTCATTTTCCCCCTTCCTAAAAAACAGAAAGAAAATTAATCTGTAAGATATATATATTCTGATATCATGTAATTATTGAAATTATCAAGTGCTAGACTCACCATCTCTTGGCTTCGGGTTCATTTTCCTCGTCTCTCGAGTTACTCATTGGAGAGCCTTGTTCAATATCATCATCACCGAAAGAAGCTGATGAATTCTCCGGGGTTGTCACAGATTCCCCACGAGCATTTTCGAGCAATGAGTTTGATTGATTTAAAGCTCCCATATTACTATATGCATGATTCTGAATCGAATTCGAAGATGATCTTCGAGTCGATTGAGGCTTCGGGTGATTATGACTCCCCTTGTATACTATTTCAGTAATATGTCCATCCAAATTTTGTTCGACCTTTTTCTTAGTCGGACAGTTTGGAAACGTACACTTGTAATAACTACGAGGATTCTCGCTTCCTTTAACTTGTTTTTGGCCGTATTTCCTCCAGTTGTATCCATCATCTGATTTCTTCTGCTCCCTCAAATACTGAGTAGGTTGAGTATAGTGCATTTGAGCCGAATTGCTCCCCATATTTGCTTGAATTGTCGAAACATCTTGAGAGAAATTCTGAAATGGAACTGATTCTGATTTTGGTACTGAAAATTCAATTTGCTTGTTTAGAGCATTGAATCCCCCATTTTCTTGATTCCTTCTTAATAACTCCTCCTGGTGAACTATAATCATCAGTACGGGGAACAAGCAATCTATCTAATCTAAATAAAAAATGATAATAAGAGGGGATATAATGGGCGTAAGCGCCCTCTGTGTTGCCCTGCCTTACTCGACTATTTGATATTATGTTCTGTTTAATAATAGAACTACTGATGAGCAGGAAATATAAGAAATTGTACTTCTGGATCATAATCATTCCTTCAAAACGTTTAAAATTACAGGGTTCATTCTCTTTAATAATCTCCTAATTTATGGATCTAATTCTTCGAAAAATCATATAATTATGCAATAAATGATGAAGACAAATACACGAGTTGCTCACATACCGATTGATTTCCTCCTGCAGAAGACAAAAACATAGACGAAGAACTGGAAGGCTTTGTTTGGGATCGAAAAGTGAAATCAGAATACTTTCTATCCTCATCCTTAGACAGCAAATCAGCAAAACTTCCTGTGGTGGGAGATGGAAGAACCTGCACAAACACATCAAAATCTTCATTAGTCCTATCTTGATCGAAATATACACGCACACATACATACGACAACAAAATTAAGATCTATTTCATTAAACTCGATATCAGTTACATGAATCATTGAATAAAACCTGTCTCTCTATCGAAAATAAAGAAACTTAAGTCTTCCTTTAAATAAATTTAGGATCGAGATCGACTATATTTAGATGGACTAGCTACTTTACCCAATACCTTTGCTTACTTTTGGACATTTCTGAGTCAGAAGAGACATGCACAAATATACAAACTACAGACAGTATTTATTCCTAGTAAATTTAGGACAAATTCTTTTTTATCACCATGGTCAGTTGATCATCCTCAACTGGCTTCTTTACCTAGAACCCTAGCTTTCTTTCCACCATCTCCGAGTCAGAAAAGACATATACAAATATACAAACTACAAACTAAATTTGGGTTCGACTAAATGAATTCTTTTTTAATCACCTCGTTCGACTGGCTAGCATAAATTAAAAATAAATTTGGGAACTTACATTAGATGATGAAAACATGACAGGAGAATCAAGAAACACGGAAGGGCTCAAACTGGGAGGAATACAAAGATAAGAAGAAGGAGAAACTGGAGAAGGTGATATAGGCAAAGAAGCAGGTGAAAATGACTTATACTTTGGGATTTCAATACTGTTATGATCATTCATTTCTTGTTTATTACTGCTGCTGCGTGCAAGAAGACCAGTGAATGAAGAAATGTATGGTGCATCAACAGAAGTATTGAAGGTGCCACCTGAAGAAGACATTAGAAATTGAGGGAAGAATTTGGAAAGTTTTGAAGAGAGATTTGAAGGATAAAAATTAGATAATATAATGAAATGAAGAGCTTGTTCTCGGAAGGTGATAGAAATTTGACCGTGGAATTAGTTTGTTTGGTCAAAGTTGAGGGTTTGACTAACTCCTGGCGGCTGAATCAGTCTGGAGGAGTTGGGATATTCTGCGGTTGGTATCACCTGCAACCGCCACTTCATCACCGGATATCCAACCAAGGTACCTCTTCCCTTTTTCTTTTTTCTCTTTGATCGACTTAGGGATGACAAAATGGTTCGACGGCTTGAGTCACCAGTGGCTCAGCCCGGGACAGCTCCAGCCCAAGCCCGTGTCACACAGCATTTTTGGCCCGGACGAGCCGAGCTTGTAAAAAAAAAATTAAAAATTTAGAAGTAGTGCAGCAGCTTGTCAAAGAAAAAAAATTTAGATTTGAAACTCGGGAAAAAAAAAGAGCTAGCTTGGCCCGTTAAGGCTGGAGCCGAAAGCTTGGGTCGAGCCTCAATTTTTTGGCTGAGCTTTTGCTCGGCTCAGGCCAAAAAAAAGTTTAAACCTTTTTGGTCGAGCCTAACCCGAGTTTCGAATTTGACTCATGGCTCGGCTCGTTGACGCGGCTAGATCCACTTGATACTTATTAGTCATTTAGGGCTTGTTGAATTTCATTATAATGTGATAAGAATGAGTGGCAATAAGTAAATAGTAATTGTGAGTTTTATGAAATGTGTGAAATAAAATTAATGTTTGATTATGATCATTAAAATTATAAGAAACTTATAACGAAACGAAACCAAGCACTTAGGCACACATGTTTAGGGGCACCTTCGGCACTAGTGGTGCTAAGAGTATTTTCAATGCAGTTTAGTTGACATCTACAAAAGAAGACTTTAATCTACGTGACATAAATATATAATGAGTAATTGATTTAATTTAAATCTCATCTCTAATGAATTTCGTTTAGAATTTAAGTTTCATCTCTAATATATATTTAATAGGGAGAGAAAGAAATAATAAAAATGACAAAAAATTTAATAAAAAAATATGAAAGAAAAAAAAAATTGGAATAAACATCTTTAAATAAGAAAATATGTAAACAGTTCATGTAGCGCTATCTAAGTAGAGTGCTACATACGCTCAACTTATTAATATAATCCTTTTAGGATATGCACAATTGACAAACGTAGGCCAAGAGTGTTTTGCACGAGAGATCTAGTCAACAAAATTTAGGTTTGATATAAAACTTTTTGGTATTACAAATAATGATATAAAAGTGGAATTTCAAAAGAGTGCACGTTTTCCTATTTTCTACACACGTGAGTTTGAGAATATAGGTTAGACTTAGATTCATTGTCCAAACATAATATTTCCTTGGATTTATGTTGTCCGTACAAAATCAAAATTTTTGAAAAATGAAAAAGCCAAGAAGATGAAGATGTTGCCTAAAAGGAAATTATTTACAAATCGGTTTTGTGTGTGTGTGTGTGTGTGGAGATTTGGTGTTTGGTGGGGACTAAAATTAGATTTTTAGTGGATTGTGATAGAAGTTTTTGAAATGTGTAGTTGAAACGTTGTGGGACCCATGAAAGATGTGATTAATATTGATTGTTTGAATTTGATTTAGATTAAAATCAGATTTTAATCCATCACAAACAAGCCATTAGAGATTAATTTGGTCACATGACTCACATGGAGTCTTCAATGTATAATATTCAAGTATTTTGAGCCTTTCTAGGAAACAACCTTAAGAGTTATTTGTTTTTAATATGATTTGATGTTATTTTCTTTTGACTTTTTCACTATGCTTAGGTCACAATCCATGTGTAGTTGAAAGTTTTCCCAATGTTTGTCATTAGTTTCTACTACGTTATCTTATATTATTGCGAGATTAAACCAATTCGAGGTAACGGTACCTATTTTAAAAATAATAATTTTATGCGTAATAGTTTAACCCCAATCACCTAAGTTAGATGTTGTGCTATCCTATGTTATTATGGTATGACTTTATAAGAGGACAAAGAGGAAAGGACAAGCAACGTTTGATTCTCTTTAAATTAATTTTTTTTTATTTTTTCGAACTCATTTTCAACTACGCATCCACCTAATAAAATATTCTGCACTCAAATCTAGAACTTTTTATACTTTCTAACCACACATTCTTTAAAAAATCACTATTCAAAACATCATTTTTCCCAAATTTCTCTTTAATACGCATACAACAACTTATCCAATTTATTTCTACTATTCATTCTACCATCCATGTCTAACTTGAACATCGGTTTCCGGTGTGTAATCTAACGCTTGGTTATGAGCATAGGAATAGAATCTCAACAATAATATTATCTTGAGGTTGGTGACGATATGAAAAAGACCTCAACCGAGCGGATGGTTGATGGAGAACCGTGTAAATAGAAGGCAATAGTTCTTAAAGCAAAGATGGCGAAAGCTACAATCAATAGGATTAGCACCTCATACAATGGCCAATAAAAATGTTGAGAAAACACATCGATCGAGAATAGAGGCAAGAGTTTGTAGTGCAACTTGAGATAATCCCTTCCTCTTTTTGCACAAAAACAACATAAGAAATGCAATCTTCACGGAAAGAAAGACCAATATAATGGAAAAAAAAATGCTCGGTGATGGCAATTCAACCTTCAAAGATCACTGGGGAAAATCATAAATTCTCCTGCGTACAAAAACTCGAACAACAAACTCAACAGTCAGCCTCTCAAACTCTCAACTTACATACCTCCTTACAAGTTCCACTAGCATTTTATACACTGTCAATGAAATACACGAACTTGTTTCCGAGTCCCCAACTCTGAAGTGTTGTTCACGAACTCGTTCCCAAGTACCCAACTATTGAGTAGTACTCCCTCTTTTAAGAGAGAGTCAGTACATCGTAAACACAAGTCCATGGACAAGCAAATCCTTGATACTCCAAAGATCAAACCACATCATGAAATTGCTTCATTCCTCCTCGGTTAACTGTAGTTTCCAAGATTTGGGATCTAAGTCGGTCTGTCAATCACAAAAAAGTAATACTAAGTTCCATCATTTTGTTTCCACCCGTATTAGTGTGTGCTTCTTGGACGTCCAATTTATGTGATTATCATCATTCAGAATTCTTAACTATGGGATAAACAACCGAAACATGACTAAGTTGAACCATCAAGCGTATTTAAAGATACCTGGAATACTTTATCTCTAAATTGGAAAACACAGCCGCGGGATTCCAAATGTTCAATAGTAGGTGGTGGTAACAACGATCTGAATGATGATTGAAGCTTCACTTTTGTTAGTCCTCCACATGCCAACAGTGCGGCCGCTAGTCCACTGGGAGTCAAACCCTCGAGGTGGAGGATGGTCATACTCTGTAGACAGCTTACACTTGCAAGGGATAATAGGCCTA
Organism: Fraxinus platypoda; assembly: GCA_903798405.1. NCBI lineage: Eukaryota > Viridiplantae > Streptophyta > Magnoliopsida > Lamiales > Oleaceae > Fraxinus > Fraxinus platypoda. The sequence continues at coordinate 10,060 of CAIGRT010232218.1, forward strand.
CATCTGTGACCGAGGTATACGACAAATTTATCTGCACCGTAAGAGATGAACAATAGTTACTACATAATATTTCGTGGCAGCCAATGATGTTTAATTGAGGAGATAATCGACAGAATTTAAAAACCTGTCTGAGGTTATGAGAAAAGTGAGCAAGAGGAATCATTCCGGTATCGTCAATGTGTTGACACTTTTTTATATCTAATTTCGTTAGTTGCTTGCATCCCATAGCAACAGCTGTTAAACCGAAAGATGTAATAAGAGGGCATCCTCTGCTTTCTAGAGTGTTCAACTTCGAACACTTTGATAATGACACCAAAGAACGATCAGTAATATTTTTACAATAAGCTATGTTGATTGTTTCAATGACAGTGCAACCACGAGCAATTGCCACGATACTCGAATCAGTAATTCCAGCAGATCTGAAATGAGCACAAACTTGCAATTAGACAAGAACGAAATTTTTTAGATTGGTTAACCTTCTTCAACTATGTACAAACCTGTACAAATCTAATTCTTTAAGTTTCGAACAGCAAATGCCAATATGGATAAGCCCCCTGTCAGTCATGTTTGGGCAAATCCCCAACTTTAAGCTTGCAAGTCGGGAGCACCTAGAGATGGATTTTAGGCCTGCAAAGCATACAAATAAAGAAATCTCGTAAATACCAAAATTCATGTCAATTTCTTTACAATATAGTACACTTAATTGGGTAAAGAAGTTACCTTCATCATCAATATTGTTCTCCGTAAGGTCGAGCTCCTCAAGAAACTGGCAACACTTTCCAATCAAAACAAACGCTTCGGATGAAACCATAGTGCAAGATTCCATCCTGAGGGAAGTGAGGGAGGTACAAGAGTTCGTTATGTGGGCAACTGAAGCATAAGTTATTGTACGGCAGCAGGTGACGTCTAGTTTCCTCAAGTCTACACATTTCGTTACAAGAGAGGAGAGTCCTTCGTCTGTCACTCCCGCACATTTACTTAAGCTCAGTTCCGTAAGTGATACACACCAGTTTCCAATGGCTTTGAGTCCTGAAGATGTTACCTTGCAACCATCTAATTTTATGGATTGCAGCATGGAAAGTTTTTGCAAACTATCACCAAGAGCAAGATCCACCTGAAATGCAGTAGACGATGAGTTAAAATAATACATGTTAGGGCAGAAGACGAGGTAAAACTAGCCAAAGTCTCACCCGAGAACCATAAGATAGGCTAAGTTGCCGCAAGCATCCAGCAGCACTTGTTAGAGAAGACAAACCAATGTGACTGATATTCTGACAGCTCGACATATCAAGTGTCTGCTAAAGAGACAATAAGTTCATTAGTTAATAACGTAATCATATAAACAGATGTTGCAAGAATATCGAGAGATTAAGACCTCCTGAGTATGAAAATTCGGAATGAACATTGTTTTTGTTATCCTTCAGAAGTGAATTAATTCATGGACAGGAACGTGGACAGGACATAAATCTACTGATCTTCGGTATTAGTGTAAGGAAACAAAATATGCCCAGACACAGTTTTGTAGATGCTTCCAAAATGAATACCTCCAACGATGTGCATCCTTGTTTGAGTGCTGTAAGGCTGTCATCATCAATACCGAAACATCCTTGTAGAACCAAATCTTCAAGGTGTTGCAACTCTAGGACTTGCAATAAGCATTTATTTGTGATCTAGACAAGGAAAATTACAGAAACAGAAATGTTATCAAGCTCATACTCCATGATATGTAATATGTGATTGAAATATAACTTCATATCAGATGTATCGTAAATTCATTGTAAAAGAAGAGTTTTGAATCAGACGATGCTTTCAACAAATCTCAATCTATCATTAACTGTATATCAAAAACACAAATTACTCTTTAAGTAAATTATATGAAAATCTGTTTAGTTGGTTTTCGAGAAATACTTTCTTTGAAAAACAATGAAGAAATGACAACAAAACATAATCATGAGCATAATGAAGAATCATAATGCCATAATAACTAGATGTTGTAACAAGTAAAAAATAGAACATCAAATCTGAAAACAAGATTTTATAAACTACAACCTAATGTTAACTTAAATGAAGGTGTCACACGCTTTTGTCGGGAGGCTATCACTGATAACCATGAAAAGACAGAATAGAACACACATCTTTTGCATTCGTGATACAGATCTTAACATTGACAAACCATTTCAAATGCATACAAGGATGCAAAACAACAAAAAAATAATTAAAATGTCCGTAACTCCTACGAATACTATTTTAATGATATAAACAAATTATAAAGTAATGGCACCAAATTGACGACATCGATCCCACATCAGATCTGTCAGCTATTGACCGCGTGCACAAACACACGAAATTTCATTTATTTTAAAAATAAAATAAATGCGAGAGAGATTCTTTGTATCCCCCCCAATAAGAGTAAGCCATGTGTATCTTCATAACACGTAAGACAATATCTTGTAATACCTCACTATAAAAGTTTCCACATGAATAACTTGACAAATCGCGAACATTAAAAATAAAAGCGACCTGGAGGTTCTTAAACAGGTTATATCTAATCTTAAAACGCAATATCATAGCTATCAGTTGTAAATCCAAGAAATACACAAAGCCAGAACCTTAGGACTCAATAAGTATAGCTTCAGAAAGTAACATAGTGAAACTAATAATATAGAAGATTCTAATAGAAACACGAAGAATTACAACCATTTAGTACATTTACCTAGAAACAAACAAAGGTAACTAACATAACAAAAGTCGTCATTAAATATAAGACACGGTGGATTATTAGCTATGTTAAGAAGAAACAACAATTAAACCTCACTAGGGAGAAAATATACAGGATCCTTAAAATTATCATACACTAATCGATATGCTAACACTAAAAGACCTATAAATTCTGAATTAAATGAAGAAATATCAAAATCATAATGCCGAAGAACAGCAGTATTACCGGCAAGAAAGATAGATCCAGACTGCGAATTTCCTTACACTTGACAGCAATTAATCCCACCCCCAAATCACCAACACCAAAACACCATTTCAAGCTAAGCAATTTTAGCTTCCTACAGCCCACAGCAATACACCCTATCCCTATATCAGTAATAGATTTGCACCTAACCAACCACAATTTCTCCAAGTTCTTGGCCTCGGCTATAGAGGCCGCAGCTAAATCCTTCAAATCCGTGGCATTAGACAAATCAATTTCTACCAAATTCCTACAATTCACCAACAAATTTGATAACCCAACGTGGGAAAAAGACTTGGACCTTGAAAGATTAATTGAGCTCAACATTTCCTTACAATAACCCGATATTACACCTAGAGAACCGTCTGTAATTCTTGGGCATAATGAGAGATCAAGATGTGAAATAAAAGGGTATCGAATCAAAATTTTTGTCAAGTGTTCTGAACGAAGGGGTTTCAAGGTCTTCCTATGGCGAGATTCAATAGAATAGAATGACTTGCAAACAAGAGAAAATGATTTTTTATCAAGTGGGTCATCATTGAGAAAATCAATAATCAAGAAAACTATCTCGTCAGATAGAAGATCAAAGCGATTGAAACTGTGTTCATGGATTGATTTTTTCTTCTTCATTGTTACAAAGATTCAAACTTTATGGGATTTTGAAGCTATGGACTGGATCTTTATAGCTTCAAATATAGTTTGTGGGTATAACTTATAAGCTTACTGAAGAAAAAGATGAATACTGTATATATGTTGGAGGATTAACCGTTAACAGAAAAGACTGGCATGGATTTGAGCAGCTTAGAAAATTAGAACTGAGTAAGTATTGTCTAAGGTAGAAGATTGTATGTGTGAAATTACAATATTGATATTTTTGGCATGATTCCACTAATTATATCCACACAAAAGTTTACATTAACTGCACCTAAAAAAAATGTATGCCTTCTTAACAAATATTTTGAACATAAAATTTTTTTCACAGGCTGTCTGCATATAAACAGAAGATTCATGATAAATATGTGATGTGACAAAAAATAAAAAAACAAGGAGGGATGATATCAACTATTTATGACAGGACATAATTGCCCCTTATCAACCAAATTATTGCAAGTCAACAAATTGGCATTGATAATCCTTTTAAATGCTTTATAATGTTAATTGCAAAATTATATGTCTCCCAATTAACATAAAATTTTAAGTTTAATAGTAAAATATTATTAGAATTCAAAAATTTTCTTTTAGATTCATCAAAAGTTTAAGTGATATTTGAAAACACGAACAGTATCTCCAACATTATTATTTATTTTTCTCGTGTGAGGATAATCTTTACATTTTTGTACATTTTTTTCACTCGAGAGTCGTGAATTGTATAAGGTCCCCATCATGGTCTGACCTTCATGTCTGGTCCAGAAATTGGGCTATAGCTTAGTCCAAAGTGTAAATGATTTTTTTTTTCCCAGTCTTTTAGAATATAAAATTGGCTTTTTTTTTTTTTTTACTTCATAAAATTTACTAAAAATAGTATTATCGCACAGTAAAGAACTCATATTTAACCCACCCTATTATCGAGTTCTAGTCCGTCCATGCTCCCCATTAAAAAGTTTATAAATATTTAAAAGAAAAACATGTGACTCGAACAAGTTCGAGATAAGATGACAATTTTATTTTGTAATAATTAGATGGAAAAAAACTCCTTTTAATATTTCATTATCGAACAATTAATATGGGTATTTTAGTCATTTAAAGGAGATTGATAGCGGCCGTACGGTAAAGGACATAAACGGATAGTTGTAAATAGAAGTAGTTGACGAGGGTAGTATTGGAAAAAAGAAAGAATAAGTGGACCAGGTTCATTCGGTGGAGAAGTTATTTGAGGAAGGACGTATCACACACAATTCTTGTGCGGAAAGTACGAACATTTTGAATACTTTTTGGTACCTAAAGTTTGTGGGGACAGCTGTTTACGTCCACATATTAATTATTTTAGACACCGTAGGCCCACCACCACACCACATTTGGACTGAATTTTTTTGAGGTAAGGCCGTACTTATTCAGTGCCCTTTCGATACTCATAGTACCAAACCTTACCCTGATAAGAACGGCCCAATTGATACCTTATGACTTCACTCATGATCACTCAACTTCAACCAAATTTTCAAATTGATCCTTGAATATTATAATGATCATTTTTTGTAGCTGTTAAACATTCACAAGGACTAACGATTATTAAATCGATCGATCCCTTCATGTCGAGGTCCTCTTTTAGATCTGACGTAACCTTTTTACAGAATGTAAAATAAGTAAGGTTTAACTACATCACTTGAGATTTTTGTAGTCATGTCTTTTACCTTAAGAATCATGTTTTTATTGGCAGAATCCTTAGGACTTGAACATGGTCCTTTTCTTGAATCGTATATACGTCTCGCCTCCAAAAAAATTCCGTGCATGGGATGGAGAGGAGCGCTCTGGTCCCATACAGTTTCGTTGTTAGGCCCTGTTTGATTGCAACGAATTTCATGGAAAATGTCACATCCGAAGAAAACGAATTTCACTTTGGCCGTTTGATTGCAACGTAGAAATGAAAACCGAGTTCCAAGGTACAACCACTTTAAACTGCATTTTCTTTGTTTTCATGGAAAATGAATTTTTATGGATTTTGTGAGTTTTTATTTTCCAACTAATATGGAATTAGAATTCATTTACACATTTGCTTATCAAACGGGCCATTAGTTCTAAATATGAAAAAAAATGATCTTCAATCGATGTTAAGATTTATTAAAATGATGTAACAATACATAATATTATTTAATTTAACTGTCGAAGATGTCACAAAAATAAATTTAATGATGAATTTAAAATTTCACTTGGACCATGTTTGATTCAACATATTTTCCATTTTCCCATCAAATGTGGTGTTTGATAGCAAACTTTTCCTTGGTAATCATTTACCCACCCACCCCTCACGCGTCTGTTTTCTTGCTTTTCAAGGAAATGATTTTCTTGCATTTTTCGTGGTAAAAGTTTTTCTAGCTTTTTTTTTTTTTTTTTT
>CAIGRT010232235.1:0-17881 GCA_903798405.1 Fraxinus platypoda
GGGATGCATTATATGGTGTGTGTGTGGAGAGAAATGAACAACCGATGTTTTGAAGACTAAACACAGACCACACCACAGAGCAACTTAGAGAATTCTTTTATCTAATTTTGTATAGTTGGTTTAATGCCGCAACTAGTAATCCTATGGAGGGACTGCTTAACTTTATGTCTTTTCTTTCTTGTATAAGATGATAATACACTTCATGTGTATTCTTCTTTGATTAATAAAATTATTTGATTATTTATCAAAAAAAAAAAAACATTGTTGGCTTCTCTAGCAACCCCACAATACAAAGTACCTTGGTTCATTGGCTGTAGGTAGTATGCCTGCGAACACTTTGAAATATAACAAAATTTTTATTGAATCCTNTTGATTAATAAAATTATTTGATTATTTATCAAAAAAAAAAAAACATTGTTGGCTTCTCTAGCAACCCCACAATACAAAGTACCTTGGTTCATTGGCTGTAGGTAGTATGCCTGCGAACACTTTGAAATATAACAAAATTTTTATTGAATCCTCGGTGTATTTCTAAGGTCTGTCTCCTTACTCTTGGAAAGCCAATACATGATTAATTAAATGATAATTTGGGTCAATTAGTTTAAGCACTCACTGATGAAAATGTAAATAGGATTTGCTTTGGTCTGATGACGCTTGAGAAGGTGCTATAGTAACGAAGAAATGATCCTTTATAATATGTCATCACCTACCATGTGCATTGTTCATACTGCACGGACTTAGCTTTCCAATTGACTGAGCTAGTTGTTATTTGCATCCCGTTGCTTCAGAATGATGTATCACTTGGGGCTTTGAATATTGAAGCTTGGAGTTTTAATGGGTTATTCCTAAATTGCCTTTCTTACAGGACATGTTTGAGGAGAAAAGGAGCATTCTGGAACCAGCAGGCGCTCTTGCCCTTGCTGGAGCTGAAGCATATTGCAAGTACTATGGCCTCAAGGATGAAAATGTCGTAGCAGTAACCAGTGGAGCTAATATGAACTTTGACAGATTGAGATTAGTAACTGAGCTTGCCGATGTTGGGAGACAGCGGGAAGCTGTACTTGCAACTTACATGCCGGAAGAACCTGGAAGATTTAAGAGATTTTGTGAGCTTGTGCGTTGCTTTACTTTTCTTGAATACTTCCTAATTATTTCAACCGTGGCTTCAATTTTAAACAAGTGCCTTTGATTGGTTGCAGGTGGGACCTATGAATATTACGGAATTCAAATACAGATATAATTCTGACAAGGAAGAGGCTCTAGTCCTGTACAGGCAAGATAACTATTTTCTTTCAATTTTCTGTTGAATGAAGTGCATTATTCGGTTATAATGAAGAAAACCTTTTCATGTCGGATTCGTTATTCTTTGAAACTTATTCTACTGAATGAGGTAACACATATTATGGATGGGAGCATACGCTTTAATGTGCCTAAGAACAAAAGTCTGATAATCTGATTCATTTCAGATAGTTTTCTTTTCTTGTTTTGTACAGTGTTGGCCTACACACAAAACTAGAACTTGAAGCAATGGTGGAAAGGATTAAATCAGCTCGGCTACATACTGTTAATCTGACAGATAATGACTTGGTGAAAGATCACTTGCGACATTTGGTAACAATCTATCTCTCTCTCAAAAATGAATTATAAGGCTTCATCTATCATGGGCTTTTGTTGATCAAGTGAATTGTGAAGCATGTTGTTCATTCGCTTCGATTTGTATACACGAGTTTATCCTATATTCAAGTTTTTGGACACTGCGCTTTTCTTTGCAGCAAGGGTGAACCATTGCATTTGCACTTCTCTTTTACCTACTGAAAGGGAGTGGGATGTTTATTATTGAAATTTCACATTTAGACTTAACACGGTTGCCAACAGAAAATCCACAAGGTGCAAGAGTTCATGAGTTATAAAGAGGTCATGCTTAAGTAAATTGCTGGACATTATAGTTTTTGTGCTGATGAGAAGGTCTCAGAAGTTACTTAAAGTAATAAATCACTGGACAAGTTGGTCAGACTGGTTTGAGACACTGCTTCATGTTGGTAATTTGGATATTCTGGCAAGAGAAGGATGGAATATGATACATGTCTCCAGTTTAATGGAGATCTTCCGCGGCATAGAAGTTCCATGCATTTTTTAGCTTGTTTTATTTTATGACATAAAGCTTTGAAGTTTTTGCATGTGATTGATATCTCGATTTGGTCAGTGCATGTGCTCATCTGCAGTACCGTAAAAGTTACAATGTTATTTCACTTAAAGAGAGAAAAATTCAGGTTTAATAGATATGATGATTTGAGGGTAATTGGGCTAGTTGTTGATCTGAGTATTTTTTATTTGGCAGCTCAGTCCTCTGGTTGTACACTGCTTTATACACACTACATTCATATTGAATGACTTGTTTTCAGAGTCAAATGATAACCTTGGGAATTTTTTGGGTAGAAAAAAGTAATAAATTGATACAAATATAGTTTCAAAAAGCATCCATACTGCTGTAGAACCTATAACCAAATCATTCAACTGCGGATGCAGTAGTTGTGTAAAATGAGATGCAAATCTGGTTTCAAAACATCCATATGACTGTAGAACCTATAACCAAATAATTCAATTGTGGATAGGTGTTTGTGTGAAATGCGATGCATTTGTATTCCAACCTACCATTGATTCATTATATACAAAGTAAGTAATTATATAGCCACCACAATTTGTAATTGATACACCATATTTTAATTACAGCTAAGCTCCTTAATCTTTTCTCATTGTAACAATTTTTTTCGTCGAATTCTTATCTTCAACCTTCCATTAATTCACACTTCTCGTCCTCGATGATAATTTATATTCAAATATTTTATTTTCATGCTTTGATTATTTATTTACTTTTTAAAAATACGATGAAAAAATAAATTATTTTACGCTATTTCAACCGACTTTTGAATATAAAACTGTTATCACATACAAAATGTGTTAACTAATAAAAAGTTTAACGATAAAAATTACATGAAAAACCGTTAGGGACATAAGTACTATAATGAACAAAGATTAAGAACCTCAAGTGCAATTAAAATGTGGTGCAAGAAATGAAAATTATGCTGTGAATATAATTACCCATACAAATTTCTTCCTTCTACATTTTAAATATCATAATTAGAAATGCAATCAATTTCTGAATTAAAAATGAGCTTGTATGTCCATGTACCTTTTCAATCATAAGTTATATGTTTCTTCCATTGAAGAATCTGCTGTTAACCAAAATTATGACTAAGCTGTTAAAATTGTCTTTCTCACTTCCATATAATATTTCAGTCTTTAGCAGTCATAGTAATGCACATTTTAATAGACAAGGAAAATGCTATCCTTACCAGCAGATTTGGTGGCTGAAGGTTGTGTGATTTCTTTTACGCTTTAGCACACAAACTTTGAGAGGTAAATCACTATTCTACACAGTAGTGTAGGCGGATATTTATACTGAGATTATTCAGCTTGTACAATATTATCAAGATAGGTGCTTATGTATTGCCGTAAAAACATATGTGACAAAGTACCAATAACCTCCCATAAAGCATGAAATAGAACCAAACAAAAACACCTCTGCACAAAGCAAAGAACCGAAGAGTGATATATACTAGGATACTAATTTCATAGCAAGGACACTTTGGTTGACACATATAGCTCTAGATTTTCTTTGAAAGCAATCAGTGGTACTCTCATGCAAGTGGTGACTTGATGTACTATTTCATGTCAAAATTCAGAACATCAAATACTATTTTATATCACTGAAAACCTTTAGTTTTTCTCACTGTTTATGAGACATTTGAATGGATAACATTACGTAAATCCTTCTGGGTTATACTTGGGCAATCTTGTGCAGAAAGTCTTTTACGGTAGTTATAAAATTCAAATACAACATTTTTCTGCCTGATAACTAGCAAACGTGACAGTTACTGAGTTGTAGATATACTTATTAGGAATTGGGTAGCTGTTCAACTTTGGTGGAGAAGTTCATAAAATATTATGAAGGTGATGATGAAAAACCATCTGCACAGAGCTAAATGAATGCCGAGGTTTTGATATGGGCAATTCACTTTGAAGTGTTGGACCAATTGATTTTCAAACTTGTCTAGACATTTAATTTTAAGACATCTGTAAGTATACATGGTGTAATTTTATAACTCATTCTTTTTGAGTTGGTTTTGAAATAAATTATAGATTGTTGACACATAGATAGTTATGACTCTTCATTCTGTTGGTCTTACGCCAGTAGAAACATCTTTTGTGAATTAATTTAACTGTGGATTGCCTCATTTCTGAAATAGTCTGCTTTCTGCACTATTCAAGACGTTAATAGCAATTGATGAAGAGTTGAACCTGAATAATTGACTGAATTAATGTTGAATTGTATTGTCAATTATGTCACTTGCAGTGCGTGCAGTGGCATTGCATCACATTGAGCTGTCAAAACACTTTTATCACCTTTTCTTATGCCTTGTGTAGAACCCTACAAAGACCCTTCCACTTCTGGTCAGCAAAAGGTAAACTGAAAGAGTAACGATATATGAACGTAGGCCATTATAGGTTGCATTTAGTAGATAGGCTAGGCATGCTAATGGTGATCCCTGGGCTCCAGTTAATTTCACTCATTGAGTGTAAATGGAAATGTCTGTTCTGGATTTGGAAGATTGTGAATTTGATCTTGATAGCTTTTGAAATTTATTTTGTCCCTAGCTTTCTATTCATCCTAATGTCGAAATATTCCTTTACATGGATTAATTGGGCTATCTTTGATACTTTTTTGTATATGATTAGTGACCACATATGTAAATATTGTAGATTGTCACTTAGGTCCGTGACTGAAAAGGTAAATTTCCTACATGGATAGCTCGATTATGAAACTCGTTAAGTAATCAGTTTACGAGTTGACTTCAGTTTGGATCTCTTTCAGATGGGAGGCCGATCAAATGTTAAGAATGAGCTTCTTTGTCGATTTGTTTTCCCCGAGAGACCAGGAGCTTTGATGAAATTCTTGGATGCTCTAAGTCCACGTTGGAATATAAGCTTATTCCACTACAGGGGACAGGTTGCGATCTCCTAGCCTGTCTTCATTATTGGTACCATTTTCATGCATGTAGTAATGACACCATTTCTGCTGCTATTATTTCTTAATTGACCGAATTCACTGTCTCTACAGGGAGAAACTGGTGCAAATGTGTTAGTAGGTATTCAAGTGGCTCACTCTGAGAGGGATGAGTTCTGTTCTCGTGCTAACAGTCTTGGATACGAGTATGAAATAGAAAGCACCAATGAAGCATTCCAGCTTTTAATGCGATGAAAACAGTTCTTTGTTATATAAAGCGGATTGATCTATCCTCAATCTAGTCGAGTTTATAAATTATCCAAGCTAATTTGCTGAAAGAATGTATCTTTCGCATCATCTGTTAGGGCAGATAAGGGAGAATGTATCTTTCGCATCATCTGTTGGGGCAGATACGGGAGGTGTCACTTTTTGTTCTCTACCTTTCTTTAGTCTTGTATGTGATCATGCACGTCAAACCCTCATTACTTGTTAACAGTGCATCCCTAGCCTCAAAATTTGCTTTTTCTGTTGAATACTGTCTTCATGTGGTTTTCTGGCGGAGCAATTACGCTCATTAGCATTTGTTCCAAAAGCTAACCATGTTATCAATTTATTGGATCTGATCTTTCTGGATGAATTGGTTACATTCATCCCTTATTTTTAATCCAACTCTATCAGTGGTCTTGCAATATTCATCAGTCTTTTGGTGTAATTGATAATATTTTTTACCGTGGTCTCAAAAAAAAAAAAAAAAAAATGCAGAAAACAAGTCTAGCGTGTGAATGAAACATCTGCGTCTTTACTTAAATCTTTCGTTATCGGATGGTAACTAGCTTTTTATGTGTAAGAAAACTTGCTTGGCCTGTGGGTGAATTTGGATAATATCGAAGATTCTTCTTTGGCTGCAATGGGATATCTTGTGTAGTTGAACAGATTTGACGCGTAGATAATCTTTCAAGCATAAGCATACACTCTTCTTAATAATTGTATGAAAGTTTACATGTAAAAATGCATTAAGTTTTGGGCAATGTTATATAAGCTGGTGTTGCTCATTTTCTGCGTTTCATGCAGTTATTTTTTATGATTGAAAGTTACCCTTTCGAATTGTTGGTCCTTCGTTTTTCTTGGAAGCAAATTTTGTAGCTTGGAAAGGCAATTTTGGCATCAATTCTTCATTTGGAAGCAAAATTTGTAGCTTTGGGAAGGCAATTTTGGCAATAATTCTTGTGTCTGCCTAATTGAAAAGGGCAGCAATTTGGTATGATCATTATCTTGGGCAGACGAATTTTTAGGTTAAGGTTTTTAGCACAGGTTTACAATAAATTAACATGCTCTTTTATTTTATTTTGTAACCTTAACATCCTATTTTTTTTCTCTATATTTTGTACAAAGAGTGAAAGTATAAGGCGTGATAAAACTTGAATAAAAAATTTCATTTGATACTTGGGAATTTGGTGGGAGAGTATAAGATTATTACAATTTTTCGTATTATAGATAATTTTGTTCATAAATCTTTTCGTGCTCTCTCTATATTTTTTCATTTTTATCTATATTATATTGAATGTCACTTGTAGTGTTCGTATGGAGAAGATATATCAAGTGTCAAATATGACGTGGAGAAGTTTGACGGGAAAATCAATTTTGGCTTGTTACAAATGCAAGCTAAGAATGTTTTTATTCAATTTGGATTGCATGAGAATTTAAAAAGAATATGTACAATCTGGTCATGTCAAGAAAAAGTCCAAAACTAATAGGTCCAAGTAAGGATAATGCGTCTCTCTGTTCATGAGAGACCATGATATCAATTAATAAGGTATGGTGTCCTTGTGGCAAGCCTCTAGTTGACATGATAGATGATTTGTTATTGTTAATAGATTCTTATTTTTGATGTACATGACTTGAACTCCCAAGATGTCAAGTGGGGGCGTGGCACCATAAATTTTTGTCAGATGTGTTTGACATGAGTCGGTTTCAATTCTTAAAACTTGTTAACTCTAAGTGGCGAATTGAAAAGGAAGCAATTTGGTATGACGAGCAGACCAATTTTTGGGTCAATAAAAAGGATTATTGAGAGGAAAATTTATAAACTAAGTATTTTAGTTTTTCTTGTTCTCTTTGTGATTTTGTACAAAAGAAGTAGAATTGTTGGGTGTCGTAAAGTTTAGGTATCTAAGATATTTTTTGACACTCGACTGTCTTTCTATCAATCATGTGTAACTTCATAACGTAGATTTCTTCAGCTTCTTTTTGTCACAATGTCCAGCGATCATGCATATCAACTCATTGATGATCTAATGTAAATCAACACTCACCGAGAGAATTATTTTTGTATATACACCTCTGCCATTGAATTTGAAGGATTTGCTTCGGGGACAGGATAAGTATAGTCAAGTAGCGCGCTTTTCTTGAGAAACTTGCAATTATTCTGAAATCGTAAGCACCATTATTCTGTAGAAATTGCTGTCGAACAATAAGTTCGTATCTTACACATGTTCAGTTGCGAGTGCAACAAATATTAAACAATAGTTAGAACCGCAGGATTTATTTTTGCTAATGTAGAAAAAAGAAAAAAAGAGAGAACTATTCATGAGAAACATGTTTAGGCCATCTTAAAGTGTGTTAACTTTAACTGAAAACTTTGTCCCCATTCTAAAACCAACTGACCAAAATAGAAAATTTGAACTCCTTTTCTTGTTTAGAAATCCTATGGCTTTCTGATGATGATAAATTCAGTTCATTTAACTGCAACATAAGGTGCTAAACATGTTTCCTCAGTTGAAAAAATTGGACCCCACTTTGACCTTTATTCACCAGAGCCCTCTATAAATTCTCCCACCCTGCTCCTGTTCCATTCAGTCATCAGTTGTTACTTGTTATTTACCACCACCACCAGCACCTCGGCAGCTGGCCACCACCTAGAGCTCATTAAAAGAGTTTCTTTGTCTTTCCCTGGTTGCAAAGGAAAAAATATGGGATTCTTAAAGTGTGTAATAGGTGTATTTCTTGCTGTTTCTGTAGTGTTGTCTGTTCTTGGTGATCCTTTAGTTCCTGCATTGTGCATTTTTGGAGATTCTGTTGTTGATGTGGGAAACAACAATAATTTGCAAACACTTATAAAGGCCAACTTCCCTCCTTATGGAAGAGACTTTGTTACTCATAAACCTACAGGAAGGTTTTGTAATGGAAAGCTTGCCACAGATTTCACTGGTATGTAGTTTTTCTTAACAATTTTCTCATCTATTTGTTTCTCTCTCTACTCTCATGCATGTATTTTCATGTCTATTCACAGCTGAGTACCTTGGATTCACTTCATATCCACCTGCTTATCTTAGCCAAGAAGCCAAAGGAAGGAACATCCTCACTGGTGTCAACTTTGCTTCAGCTGCTTCTGGTTATTATGACATAACTGCACAGCTTTATGTAAGCACATGATACTAACATGTATGCATATATAAATATGTGTACATATTCTTTAACATGGTTTTGTATTTGCAGAGGGCTGTGACATTACCACAGCAGCTTTCATATTACAAGGAGTGGCAAAGCAAAGTGGTGAGTTTGGTGGGGAAGGCCAAAGCTAATGATATATTCTCTGGAGGAATCCACCTTATAAGTGCAGGAAGCAGTGATTTTATCCAGAATTATTACATCAATCCAATGCTTAACAGACCCTACTCACCAGATCAGTTTTCAGACATTCTCCTCAAATCCTACTACAACCTCGTACTGGTAATAGCTTTAAGATTAGGTGCTTCTACATACTTCTAGAGCAAATCTCAACTTCTTTGGTGAAAACCTGAATCCAGCCTACAAAAGGGCGTGTTGAAGACGGACTTTAAATAAATTTTACGTCTCGTATTTAATAGTTTAAACTTTTAGATGAAGTAATTTTAACAAGTTTTTTGGGACAGGATCTATATGATCTGGGGGTAAGGAGAATTGGAGTTACAACTCTACCACCAACTGGATGTTTGCCAGCAGCCATTACTCTATTCGGTTCAGGAAGCAACCAGTGTATTCAAAGATTGAACCATGATGCTGTTTCATTCAACAACAAACTCAACAGCACATCCATAAATTTGAAGAGCATACTTCCTGGACTCAAACTTGTGGTCTTTGACATTTACAATCCTCTGCTGGAGCTCATTATGAAGCCCACTGATTATGGTATTAACTTTAATCATAAATATACAAGTTCGTTCTCTAACAGTTTTAAGCAGCACTGATTTCAAATTTCACTGCCACAAATTCTTGAAAATTGTCGGCTCTCTAATAGCTCGAGCTTTTGTGCAGGATTCTTTGAATCAAGGAAGGCTTGTTGTGGGACTGGTACAATCGAGACATCATTTCTATGCAATGCAAATTCTGTTGGAACATGTAAAAATGCTACAGAGTATGTGTTCTGGGATGGATTCCACCCATGTGAATCTGCTAATGAAAAGATTGCCCAAAGTTTACTGGAACAGGGATTTGATCTCATCTCTTAAAGCCACCAATAGTTGCACCAATACCCTGTTTTCCAGTTTACTGATATCTCATGTATTACATGTTTTATAGGGTTTACAAATGATTTTGTTATCTAAACTTGGTTGAAATTAAAATAGGATCAGGTTGAGCTATGTCATGTAAGAAACTGGTTTCTATCTTTGGGTTGATAGTAAAATAAAATTACAAGCAAGTTATTTTCTTGATGTAGCTATTCATGCGTTCTCTAGAATAACATATCTTTATCGCGATTATAGATGTATCAAGTTGGACGATTCGTTGCCAAAGAAATGTTTGGATGATTATGGAAATGAACCTTTTGTGATGATCATTCTGTTCGAATATCACACGAATTTGGCAGGGTCATTTTTTGATCGATTAACTAATTTAGCCCGGCCAAATCTATTGAAAATTTTTTAAACCTAAGACTTAAAAAAAGCTGTTGTTATTGTTATTTTATTTTTTCAAAAAAATAAAATAAAGAGGATACTCTGGGTTACCAACCCGAGCAAAACCGTGTTTAGCAGTATAGTATTAATCGTCAAATTCCACCCAGACTCAGAATGCTTCTTGTCTTCCACTTTCATGGCGGCCCTTATCCACCAGTACCACCATCCCGCCACCACCCTCTCTGCCTCCTCTCAACCCCAATCCCGTCACCAGGTTTCAAACTCCATTGCTCTACTACCACCCCAGGTATCATCTTATCTTTCTATCTCTAAACCACCTACTTCTCTCTCTCCTCCCAAAAGCCCACTCTTCTCAAACCCACCAGTTGTACTCTCCAAGCTACCATCTTTTCAACCCATTTTCACGCCGAAGCCACTTGAAACCTCTCAAACATCATCGAACCATGAGTTTCCTCATTTACTGAGATTATCTTTCTACTACACTGATGTTCAATTTAACAAAATGGTCCACGCCTCAATTCTCAAGATTGAGGAAGACACTTATTTATTCAATGCTCTCATTGCATCTTATCTCAGATTGGGTCAAATAAATTATGCTCATAAAGTTTTCAGAACCCTTTCAAGCCCAGATGTTGTGTCCTACACTGCAATGATTTCTGGTCTTGCCAAGTTGAATCATGAAAACGAAGCTGTAAGACTGTTTTTTGAGATGAGATGCTCAGGTATTGAACCAAATGGGTATACTTTTGTTGCTTTATTAACTGCTTGTATGCGTTCATTGGATTTAGAGTTGGGTTTCCAAGTCCACGCCTTCTTGATTAAAACGGGTTATTTGGATTGCACTTATGTTGTGAATGCGCTTATGGGATTGTACAGTAAATGCGGTTATTTTGATTTTCTTATCGATTTGTTTGATGATATGCCTAAAAGGGACGTTGTATCTTGGAATACTGTGATTTCTTGTGTGGTTAATGAACGTATGTACGATAAAGCATTTGACTTGTTTCGCATTATGTTGAGACACAATGATTTTAGAGTGGATTCTTTTACACTTTCAAGTCTCTTGGCTGCTTGTGCGGGATGTCTTGCAATGGGGGAAGGCCGAGAAATTCATGCATATGCTTATAAAATTGGGTACGAGGGCAATATGAGTGTGAATAATGCACTAATTGAGTTCTACTCCAAATGCCGGAGTGTGAAAAATGCTGTGATTTTGTTTGAGGGGATGCCTGTGAGAGATATTTTCACATGGACTGAAATGATTACAGCATATATGGGATGTGGACGTGTTGATTTGGCTGTGGACATCTTTGACAAAATGCCCGAGAAGAATTGTGTCTCCTACAATGCTCTTTTTGCAGGATTTTGTCAAAATGGCGAGGGCTTCAGGGCTTTGGGATTGTTTTGTAGAATGGTGGAGGAAGGCATAGAGTTAAATGATTTCACCTTGACCAGTGTTGTAAATGCTTGTGGATTGATTATGGATTGCAAGATCAGTGAACAGGTTCATGGGTTTGTGCTCAAATCATATTTTGATTTAGATGATTGTACTGAATCAGCGTTGCTTGACATGTGCACCAGGTGTGGTCGAATGGATGATGCTGAAAAGATATTCAATCAATTGCCGCTGAATCAGAGCAATTCAATTAATTATACATCATTGATTTGTGGATATGCTCGAAATGCTCAACCAGAAAAAGCAATTTCTTTAGTCTGCCAGTGGCAAAACGAAGAGTATAATTGTATGGATGAAGTTGCATTAGCTTCGGTACTTGGTATATGTGGAGCATTGGGGCTTCAGAAATTTGGCGAACAAATTCATTGTTATGCTTTAAAACATGATTTCCTGTCTGATATAAGCGTTGGGAATGCCATAATGAGCATGTACTTTAAGTGTGATGACATGGAAAAAGCAATTAAGGGCTTCAATATTATGCCTGCACACGACACAGTTTCATGGAACAGTTTGTTGACTGGACATATCCTTCATAGGGAAGGGGAAGAGGCCTTGGCTGTGTGGGGGAAGATGCAGAAGGCAGGAGTACAGCCAGATACCATTACATGTGTCTTAATAATTTCAGCTTATCAACACACTAACTCAAATTTAGTTTCTCATTGTCGTGATTTTTTTCTCTCAATGAAATCCATTTACCATATTGAACCCAATTCAGAACATTACACCTGCATGGTTATTGTTTTAGGTTATTGGGGTCTTCTTGAGGAAGCAGAGGATATAATCAACACGATGCCATTTGAGCCAAATGCTTCTGTCTGGCGAGCGTTGCTTAATAGTTGTAGATTACATCTGAATGCAACAATGGGGAAAATGGCTGCTAAGAAAATATTGACAATGGAGCCACAAGATCCATCTACATATATACTAAAATCAAATCTTTATTCTGCGTCTGGTAGGTGGCACTGCTCGGAACTTGTTCGTGAAGACATGAGGGAAAAAGGGTTTCAAAAAATCCCTGGTCGGAGTTGGATCGTTCATCAGAATGAGGTTCATTCTTTCTTTGCTCGGGATAGATCACATTCACAATCTAAAGACATTTACAGTGCACTTGGGATACTATTCTTCGAATGCTCGAAAGCTGGTTATGTACCTGATACAAGCTTTGTACTCCATGACGTAGAGGAACATCACAAAAAGAATTTTTTGCTGTACCATAGTGGAAAACTAGCAGCCACCTTTGGGCTTCTAACGACCCTGCCGGGAAAACCTGTTCGGGTCATGAAAAACATCCTTCTCTGTGGAGACTGCCATACATTCTTGAAGTATGTTTCAACCCTTACTAAAAGGGAGATACATGTAAGAGATGCTTCAGGTTTTCACTATTTTTCTAATGGTAAATGCTCATGCAAAGATTACTGGTGACAAAATTTTAGTTTAATTAGTCACAATTCGAATGTTTAGGGTGTTTTCATATTATTCTTTTACTTTGGTGTTAATTGTACAAATATCTGAAGCTATTGTAACATATGTAAACTTACAAATGTTTTAACTTTAAACTGATAAAGAAATGTTCAGTTATACTCTATGGTCTTTTACTCACTTATCTGATGAATCGATGGACATTATTGCTTAATTGCTGAAGAGTAAGGTGATGTCTTGTGTGTGTGATTATACTATATGCAAATCACTTGAAAGACAGATCTTAAAAGGTAATTTCACGTAAGCTTAGGAAATAGAAAATGGAGATCGACAATATGTTCGGTACACTATGTTATAGAATAAGATATAATTCAGTATACCAAACATATCACAAGAGAACCTCTGTACTTGTCAAAGAAACATGATAAATCACTCAATCTTGCTTTTCTAATATTTAGTAATGTTCATCTTGTAGAAGTGTAAATAACTAACAATCATGAATTGGCGTAGAATAATTGTTTTCAACGCGTAAATCTACCAGGCAATTGGTTTAAAGTTCTTAAAAAACATCTAAAATTAAACAAATCCTAGAGCAAAACTACCTTATAATTCACCAAAAACTTGAAACATAAAAACTGATAGTTCCTAACAAACAGCTTCAACAGCTAGCCTTTTCCTTTTCACTGATGATCTGCAGCCACTGGGTCCAAAAGTTTGTTCAGATACATCAATTGAGCAACTTTCTTTTCCAACACATGCCTGCAAATTATATAGAGCAAAATGAGAGAAATGGATAGGCAAATTGAAGTTAAAATAAATACATAAAGAGGAGAAAATCCAAGAACTTACATGTTCCACCATTGATAAGCTTTTGGGAGAATGGCAGCTTCCTTTCCTAAGAATTCCATAAACTTTTCTTGGATCACCGAAGCTAGCAAATTTGATATCGGATATAACTCGACCACCATTACATGACAAGTTCAAGCTATTCCCTTCATAAGCATGGCCAATAGCTTGGCCAACTGTTACAGTATTAACACTTACATTCCTAGGATCCCCCCCGAACTCTTCAAAAAGAACCAAATCGTTCTCTTCTTTATGTAAGAAGGAACGTGGGACATGGTACCTGTAAAACATATGTATTTAGTAACAAAATAAAATTGAAGTGACAAGAAGAAGATGGTAGAAAATCACATACCATCTTTGTGTAGGTTGTCCACATCCAGTCGTGCATTTACTACTGTAATACGATCCACGATAGTCACAAGATGTAGAACAGCCATTATTATCAGCAATAATGCTTGGCCAATATCGGCCAATATCATGTCCATTCACCCAAGCAGTTCCTTTTCCAAGTCCCCACAAGTCTAGAACAACAGGTTCTTCACCCCTTGGAGTTCTGAAGGTTGTCTACAACAAATTTTGATTTCAATTACTTTTCTGGACCAAAACCATTAACATACAGTACATAGTATCTAGTGAAGTACCTTGTACCAAACAAACTTCCTGTTGAGGGGAATATTAGGATGCCACTTCCTTTTCTTCCCATTTTCACTGAAAAGTTCTCGTTCAAAACCACTCAATCCTACCTTGTAGGCCCATTTATTGTTCGTTAAGTCCTTCTCTTGACTGTTCGGTGCAATTATTTTAATCGGACCAATGATTCCATTTTGTGTATTGTCATAATGGTCACCATAATTCTGTTCATAATAGAAAGAAGTTACAGCAGACTGTACAACGAACTTTAAGAACACTTACAATTCTTACTTGCAGTCCAACTGTGACACTGAGCAAAGAAATTTGGTTTATCCCCTTCTTTATCGTAGCAGCTCTCTCAAACCAAAAACTGTAACTCCCACCCTGTGCATATTTAGTTCCTGATATCGCAGGTCGTGTTATTTTTTGGCAAGAGAAAATGGGCAGAATTATGTGCAAAAAATAAGCAAGAATTACCTATATGCTTGCCATTGACAAATGCATGAAGGATATGGCCACTGTTCTGAACTTGTAAATTGATATCTTCGCAGCAGACGGGATCATCTTCATCAATCTCAAAACTGTATGAAATCAACAGAGTTATTAACGACGAATCCAAAATGTATTTGGCCACAGGAAAGATAATTTTAGTTAATTACATTACAAAGAGATCAAATGATCAATACCTTGTCATGTACCATAAGTAATCACTGGTATCATTTGTAACAAGTTTCTGATCAAGGAGTTGATTAGCGTAAGTAACACCCTTTAAAGGGTGGGCTTTGAAGTGCTCAAATTTCTCAACTCTCCACGACCATTCCAAATTATAATGACTTTTTTCTTTTGCTTCATCAGGGAGTTTCTTCACCATTACAGATGTTTGAGTACTAACCTATCAAATGAAAAAAAAGTCAATTTAGTAATTTCAAAAGTATTAATGAATTAGTGTGAGATTAGCACTTACCCGAGCCGTGTTGTAAACTTCAGTTTTACAGTCGGGAAGAATGCTGACAGACCAAGCTGGAACAGTATAGTTTGTGCCTTCAAAGTTGATTGTTATAGCATCATTCTGATTTGCATTGCCAAAAAAACATAGCCTTGTCCCATCGTAATTATAGATTGTATGCTGAAAGTTGAAACAAAAAAGTTAGTTTACTTAATCTTGCAATATTTTTTTTTACAGAAAAACCGAAACAAAAAGGAAAATGCATATACTTACAGACATCATATTTCCGTAATCTTTGTTTGTCACGTTACCGTAAGTTAAAATCTTCTCCATCGACATGAGATGGGAATGTAGCTCCTTAAGATGTCCATATTTGGGCTGGTTCGGTTCACCTAAAACATCAAACCTGATTTATTAAACAATTTTAACATATGAACAAAAATGAAATTTACGAATATGATTGTTTGATTACCATATTCATTGAGGGGTGCATCATAATCATATGTTGTTGCAATATACGGTCCCCCGGATACTCGGCCAAAATTAGTACCACCATGATACTACAAGTCGAATTTCAATATTAGCAAACAAACATTTGGAGTCGACTACATAATATATAGAGAAAGACACACAACAAATTGATTGACAAACCATATAATAGTTCTGCACTGTGCCACCATATTGATAAAACCGGCCAACTGCAAAAGCAACATCTTCTGCAGTTCTATGAGGATTTTTGTCACCCCAGCCCTTGTACCTTAAAGTAAACAAATCCATGCAAGATCAGAAACATAAACAAGGAAATCCAAGAAAAAATATAAGAAAATAATTTTAAAGCAGCAAATCTTGATACTAACCAGCCAGTCCAATTCTCAGTCCAGATCTTTGGAACATTATTATTGTTAGGAGTAAATTGATCACAATAATAGCCGTTACATGTGTTAATCTGTAAGACGATAGAACATCAAAATTGTGAGTAATTAATCGAGTAAACGAACAAAACTACGAATAATTAAGAATAAATAAGTTGGTATCTTGTTCATACCATTGGTGATGGAGCATCATCCTCTTGACACATGATCCAAGGGACACCAATGTTCAGAGACTCGGCAAAGTTAGCACACCAATTCATGTATGATTTTCCGTCCCCTCCATAATTACCGATAACATTTCCATATTCATTTTCAATCTGTTGTTAATTTCAGATGCAAAGTAGATATGGAATATCAAGAAACCTTCTAAGTTCAAACTTCAACAACTAAAGTATAAAGGCTTAGACAATTAAGGCAGTATAATTACAAACCTGAGAAATTATAATTGGTCCTCCTTGATTAGCAAAAAGATTTTCATCTTTCATCTTGTCGACGATCATTGTAGCGAAAATTTTCATTTCATTCTGAGATAGAAAATCAAAAAACAGTGAACATAAGAAAATAATTATGAGAAAAAACGATGAATGAGTTAAAGAAGTCGATCAATTTACCATGTAGGCATCATTTTTAGTCCTGAAGACCATGTTAGGTATGCTTTTTAACCAAACAGGAAGCCCTCTGCGAGAAATTAGTCAAGTTTATGGCCTTAAATCAAGCTATATTCATTAAATAAAATGTCAAATCCTGAGTTTTGTAGGGTTTATGGATACCCATAGTTCCATTCTGCACAAACATATGGTCCAATTCTGAGAATTGCATAAAGCCCTGCATCTTGAATTGTCTGGAGATACTTTACAAGGTCTAAACTCCCTTCAAAATCATACTGAAATTCATGCATGAAGAAAGAGTGAGTTACAAGTATAATCAATTTCAAGTCTTATCGCACATAAACACTGTCCATATAGCAAACATTTGTCACTAATGTAGTTCACTTCATTAAAAAATATAGCAAACCTGTCGATATAGAGGCTCGTGGGCATTCCAAAACACGTAAGTTTCAATTGCATTAAGTCCTCCCTCTTTGGCTTTCTTCATCAATGATGGCCACATCTGCAAAAGTAATACATAAATTAACTGTTAACAATCAATTCATACCATTAATTCTTCATTTGTTTTCACTTTTTATGAATGCATATGCTTATGTTTGTACCTCAGGAGTACTGCGAGGATAATGAATGGCGCCAGAAATTATAAGTTTTCTTTCACCATCGATCTTGAGAGCTCTTCCATCGTAAGCAATCTCAACAGCATTAGAAAAAAGGTAAAAAGAGAATAAAATTAATGTAGCCACCAAAATTTTGTGCCACCCCATCACTGTTATGAAAATGATGAAGTAGCATGGGGAATATTTATACTAAGATTAGCAGAATTTTAAAAAATAATACTACTGTAAAACATAATCTTGAAGCATATTCATATCTATCTATATGAGTTTTATGGTAAGCACAGCATGTTTATGATAAATGTCAATAAAATTTCAAGATATCATCAACCTTCTTTATTTATTTAATTATTTATTTTGCATCGTCTTTTTTAGAGATGTTTAAATGGATACAAATACAATGGTTAATTAATGAATAATTTTTAATTGATAAGAAATTTAAAAAAAAACTAGTGCAATTAAAATAAATAAGAGGTGTAATTAATACGTTTTTGAAAACTTAATGTAGCCCATGTTTGGTTTGGCTAAAA
>CAIGRT010232240.1:0-14762 GCA_903798405.1 Fraxinus platypoda
GATCAATGATTATAAAAATAATAATTCTGTAACTCAATTCCTAGCTTGAACCTACAAAGGCAAAATCATCCGATTCTTGATTCTAAAACCGCGGAGCGAATGAATTTTAACTGGCATCATACTGAACCAGCTAGTTTGGTAACATTATGACCTACTTTGGATGATTCCAGATAAAAATATCTGCTCCTATAATTCACTCCAGTTCAGATTTATGCAGTCATTATCGTAACATAAAAGTCTTAAAACTTTCAAAATTAATATTGCAGTTTTTTCTTTTAATTTGCAGTTGTTATACAAATTAAAACACTATTGTTTTTTTTTTTTTTTTTTTNTGTAACTTCTATTTTAATGAATTAAATTTCTTTATTCTGGGGATTGATTTTACACTAAAAAATAAGGTGATATTTCATTGAAAAGAATAACCATGCAAACATAACTTGGAAAAATGCATCTACATTTCATGCTATATTCTAATACTTTGGCAACTTGATAAAGACTCGTTCTTTATCTCCTTGTGGTCGTGCCCATAGAAGGAGAACCGACACGAGTTATATGAATTTTATCTTGAAGTCGTGTAGTGTCGAAATTACCTACACGAAGAGGAGGTGACACGAGTTTAGGACATTGTCCTTGATGTCACTTCCTAAAGCTTGCTTTCTAACTCTCTTCTTGTTTACGTTATTGTTGAATTATATTTTTATGTTATTAAGTTTTTTATGTTAATTGATAATCTAACTATAGACAAATCACTCGTTTTTCCTCCAACTGTCATAATACATATTTATTCATGTACAATGGCAGACCTAATATTTTTGCTCTCGGGGCTTTTCAAAGCTGGCTACAATCTTGTTTACTTCAATACATATAATTTTACTTAAGACTTAAGAACTCCATGTGAAAGGACTAAGCGTCCTTTTGAAAAAAATTAATACGACCCCATGCACATACACGTACCTGGTTGAAAACGTAGTTCGGTTCAGATTCGAAGCTCTTAAAACTTTTCAGCTGTAGAAGCTTGAGTTCTTTCAGTTTTGGGAACTGAACCGCCAAAGATCCATCCTCTCTTCTAATAATCCCTTCCAATGCTTCACAATTGTGAATTCGTAGACTTTCTAGAGCCACAAGCGAGTTGCCGATAGATTGTGAGAATAAGTACCTTAAGTTGTCACATGCCGAAACTTGAAGTGATGCCAAATTCTGGAAAATACGCATCCTTTTAGGAACCATCCTTGTAATGTGCGCTAATTTAGGTAGTCCTTCTAGCTTCAATGAGTTTAATCGACAAAGTACACTTTCTACTTGATCTTCACTAACCGTTGGATCCTCAAAGTCAAACAATACACACACATCATCCAAATGTTCCACTGAAAGTTGTCTTAGTCTATGAAGAGATCTGATTTGCCTCTCCTCATACAGTATTTTTACTGTACAACCCAATTTACCAATATTTAATTCCTCCAAGTTGAGCAATGTAACCTGCGAGATTGACGTGTCAGTCAAAAAAGTGTCGTCATAAAAAATGTAAGCTCAAAAAAAAAAATAATAATAAATAAATAAATAAATAAAATCTGTTATATGAAAATTTATGGTTTTAGGTAAGAACTTTCTGTGAAATTGTTGAAAAAAAGGTTATCTGTGAAGAAATTTTGTTCGTTTATTAAAGTAGCAAGAAAGAAACGGGGAACAAGGATGATGGGCTTATTAACTCATGAGTTTGGATTTTAATTAAGCTGCTGTTTGAGCTCCGTTATAATTAGATTTATGAGAAAAATGTACTTTGTAATAGTAATTTTTTTGAAAAATGGGTGGTTAAAAAAGAGGAAAATGTTTTGGATTTGAGTAATGAAAAATCGGTGATATGACAATTTAGGTGGAATAATGAGATATTACACTTCAATTTTCATGAGAAAGGGAGATTGAACTGTCTTGTCTCATTATTCCAACTAAGTTGTCACATCATCAATATTACATCATTATAATGACAAATAACATTATTCGATTTGAGCAATGTTATTTTATTGAAGAATGTGTTGTTAAAAAGAAGATAGAAAAATATATTATCAAATTAATGGAGCCCAATCAAGGTCTAAAACTAAAAAAAAAGTGATTTCAGGTAGCAAGGCCCAATGATTTAAATATTACATATAACTTTAATAGCCCAATGGTTGTATCCCTTCTCTCATAAGTTGTGTTGTTTCTTGATTTGCACCTTTTCATGAAACAATTCCATCCTTTCTTCAAAAGTCATACCTTTATGGATAGTCTTGACTTTTGGATGAATTGCCACATCCAAAGGTTATATATATGTGACATCTTATATAGTATTTTTTACACAATCAAATTGATTTACTCTCTCTATTTTTCCTTCAAATAAAATCTATCATTTTGTATAAAACTTTCATTAAACGTTATAAAGGCAAAAGAAATCTTTTGTTCGATGATTCATATGTTATTAAGGTCCTGCTTCGTAGAAACGAAATTCCTTCTACCCTAGAAGACAATTGCTTGTAACCTTGAGCACTAGAGGGATCAAAATTGTTTTAAAAACTCGACCAACTCATATCATTTTTGATTACTTTTTCGGATAAATTGTGGGTTAATTTATATATATAAATTGCTTTATCGAATTTTTCGATTGCATTTGTAAGATTTTATTTGCAATAGAAGATCCCTGAATGCTTTCAATCTTACTCCGCTTCGAGATAATACTCTAACCGACCAAAATTTTAGATTTTAGAGATGCAATGAAGAGGTGCGATTACTTCGTGTTATATAGGAGACAATATCATCTTGCCTAGTAGAGAATTAGAATTAATAAACTAATTTAATTTTTTGGACTTAAATACACTGGTATTCTAATATACTTTCAATTTTACTTATTCATCACAAGGGAATATGGAAGGACTCATCTATGCACATACAAAGAGAGGTACTTACCTTGTCGAACAATGTTTGAAGAACGCCACCGGAGTCCGATTCAGATGTGAAGCTCTTAAAATTTTGCAATTCTTGAAGCTTGAGTTCTTTTAGTTTTGGGAAGCCAAGCATATCAGCCACCGAACTCTCGTTTTCTCTTCCAATAATACTTTCCAATACTTCACAATTGTAGACCCGTAGATTTTCTAGTGCCACAATTGAGTTGACCAAAGAATGTGGGAATAAGTACTTTAAAGAGCAACATGCTGAAACTTGAAGCGATGTCAAATTTTGGAAGACACGAATTCCTTTGGAAACCATCCTCGTAATTTGCACTAGTTTAGGTAGTGTAGATATCTCCAATGAATTTAATCGACCAAGTATACTAATTTCTGCATCATCTTCATTCACCTTTACTTCCTCAAAGTCAAACAATACTTCTACTTCTTGACAATTCTCTACATAAAATCTTTCGAGATTTTGCAATAGTTTAATCGAATCACAATGTGCAATGGTCACCAAATTACCACAATGCATCACAGACAGGTCTCTTAGTTTAATCCAATTAGATGTGATTGGCATTTCCTCGTCGCCCAGTAGCTTTACAATACAATCCAATTGACGAACATCCAACATCTCAATGTTAGGCAACGTAACCTGTGAAAATTTTACTTAACCGTGTTAGCCAAACTTTTCACCATAAAACTACAGAATGGTGTATAAATGTATGGCTTCAAATTTACCAGAATGCTCACAAATTAAATATAACATAATAAACAATTAATGAAATCATTAAAGCCAAGAATTATGAAAGCCAATTGTTGACAAAAAGTTGCCTTAAAATATGATAATATGAAGTATAAAACTACAAAATGCAATTGCTTCCAAAATAGGTAAGTAAAAGAAAAGAAAAAAGAAATAAATCAAACCACATAATTATTTTATTTTAAACTCGACTGCTCAGCTATACACACCAAACGGTTTATCAGTTTTCTTATTCTTCAAACTTGAAACTAAGTGACTAAACCTCCTTTAAAACGAATATGGTCTCACACACGAACACAAAAGGAAAGATATATACCTGGTTGAACAATGTTTGACGAACAGCAACGTTATTTGATTGAGATGTGAAGCTTTTAAATTTACTCAGAAATTGAAGTGTGACTTTTTCAAGTTTTGGGAACTCAAGCATTTTAGTAACTTCATTTTCTTGTGTTTCCTTTGAGACAACTTCCTCTAACATCGGACAATAATGTATATATAGACTTCGGAGATTCACCATGCTCTTTGCAACTGATTCTGAAAACATGCTTCTAATTTCATCACAGTTTAATATCTCAAGAACCTTAAGGCTACCAAATAATGGAGTTATGGGGACACCCATCCCAAAATGTTCCATTCCTGGAAGATTTTCATTGCATATCTTTCTCATATTTTGTAAACCCCTCAATTCTAGAAGCTCCAAATGTCTGAAGGTTCCTCTTGGAATGGAGTATGTAGCATCAATAAGATACTCAAAATCACAACTTGATAGCCTCAGCTTCTTCAAGTTAATGAAACCATCTTCATCCAACTCACTCACAACATTCTTCCACACTGCCGCTTTTACAATATAAAGATGGTCAGTTGTCTTCATTAATGAACTAATCCCAGGTTGCAAAAGCAGACTTGCATCAATACCATCTAGGAGATCCAACCTCCTTCTGACATGATAATCTCCAGCAGCAAGTCTCTTTTCCTTGGTTAAGGTGATTTCATATCTTTTCAGGTTTTCAAGGCACAATCCTTGTAATATTTGCATAAGAAACTGAGTATCATCCGTTGAAATTTGGAAAGTGTTAAGATCAGTCAATGAAATTATCTCTTCAATAATGTACCCATGTTCTTCATCTCCTGCTTTGAAGTAATTTCCCAAGTACAGCTCTTCCAGTTTCTTCATTCCCAATAAAACATGAGGTGGAAGTAGATGAGGGCCTTCCTGGAACCTCAAATCCAGTGACCTTAGGTTTCTTAGTTCTGCCATTTCACTTGGAAAATAAACATAGAGACAAGAATGATAAAAGGTGAGAATTTCCAATTTCTTTAGACTCCCAATTATTGATATATCACACATTAAATCACAGTAGTCCAAGCACAAAGTTTGAAGACCCGTCAAAAAATTGATTGAAGATGGGAGTTGGATGTTCATCCAACTGAAATCAAGAACTCTGAGTTCCTGGATGTAGTCAAAAAAATCTTTGCATATGTTCTGTTCTCCCGAATTGCAACGCACCTGTAACAACTCGAGGTTCCCATATTTAAATCCACAGGGAAGCTCGTCCAGCTCACCAAATGTTAGTGAGATGGCACTGTATGAATCCTTGTTATCATTTTTTGGCCACTGTTTCAAATCAACATGTTTCACCAGATATCCAGATTTGTCTTTAGATGCTATCGATAAGCAAAAATCTCTAACGACATCATGCACTTTCACCTCTTCCTCCCCTTCACTGGATGATAGTAAATAACAAAGTTTCAGATCATCCACAATCGAATTTACTCTATCTCTGGTTTGGGACAGTGTCTCAGTATTTTGAAACAGTTCCAGCCCCCTTGCATATCTAACCAAACGTTCAATTGAAATACTTTGATCTTCAGCAAATAGAGAGCATAGCAAAAGCAAGGACCTGGCTTCATCACTTTCCAAATAGTTGTAGCTCAACTCTATTCTTGAGTAAACCAAATCGTGCATTCCTCTGAGATTGGTCACTCTAGAACTTTGTAGTTGTTGAAGTGCATCTCTCCATTTATGTGGCATTTTATCTTTCAGTGCTTTGCCAACAGTCACTAGAGCTAGAGGTAAGCCTCCACATTCCTTTGCAATTTCAGCTGCTATGCCTTCAACTTCAGTTGTATAATCAGAAATGTCTGCAGCATGCTTGAAAAGTTGCCATCCTTCTTCTTTAGGCAAAACTTTGACTTCGTATTTCCTTTGGGTTCCCATGTCTCTGCATACATCTTCATTTCGTGTTGTAAATAGAATTTTCAATCCCTTGCAATCATGTGCTAATGGAATTCCTATTTTTCCCAAATCAATTTCTTTCCAGACATCGTCCAATATTAAGAGAACTCTCTTATTCTCATGTGTAAGTCTTCTATAAAGTCGTTGAGCTCTCCCACTTTCTGTCTTCTCTTCAATTCTCAAATCAAGTTTTTCAGCAAGTTGATCTTGAACTTTTATTATGTCTGCTTCCTGAAATACAACTGCCATTGCAACCTCATCAAATAATTTCTCATCTCTGACTTGAGTGGCTATTTCATTCACCATCGTTGTCTTACCTACTCCAGGCATGCCACAGATGCCAATTATGTTGATATCTTTGTCCTTAAGAGCATCCAAGATTTCCTTCTTAGTAGATATCCTTGTTTCAAAACCCTGAAAGTCACGATGGGGTGTTTGGTTTGGCATCGGCACCGACGGTGTAGGATAGCCCACCCTCTCAAATAAACCTTCCACTTGGAGCTTAACAATCACAGCAGTCTTCTTCGTGGCATTCCTGCCCAGCAAGTAACAAGTCTTCAATTTCGAATATCTAAGGGATAGAAACTCCATTCCAGGAATTTCTGCAACCTTCAATATTTCTTCTACTTGTTCCATTAAATCATCGACCTTCTGAAGCCATGCCAAAACACGTGGTTTAATAACTTCGGCATTTCTTGTGGCTGTGTCAACCATTGCTTGCACCTCAATTCTCATATTATTAAGATCTTGCACTCCATTCCTCAACTTCTGAATTTTTTTTTTGTAGAAGATCAAATACTTGATTCGGCGCCAAATTGGATCAACTGCATATTCTGTGAGCTTCCCAGCAACCGAAGAGCCTATCTGCTCGGCCATTATCAAAATTTTCTATTGTTTCCCTCTTCTTCTGTTTTTCGCAAGATAAATTTTTTTCGCCAATGAGTCTGATACAGCACTTGCAGCTCCCCTTAGAAAGTACTAGCAGAACTGGAAAAGTTCATCTGCAGCTCAATGAAAAAGTTACTGGGCGTTTATTAAATAATTAAAATTATTAACTAGAATATATTCACAAATATTTGATACTTTTCTCCTTTTATTTTGTCTCCAATTCATAAGTTCCCTACTTTCATATTCTAAGAATATAGTGGTGCACACAAACAATAAAGGGTTACTTTCAGTAATCAACAGCAAACCAAGAAAAAGAAAGAAACAATTATTGCAGGTAAAAATACTCAGTAGTTCGATTATTTTATGTGAAAAAGTTTATTGTTCATCAAGAATTCACGATAATGCTTTCCATCTCTGTAATGTATATTCATTCTCATCCAGTAGGTGAAGAAACTATATTAAGATGAAATGAAATACCCTTGAATAGTTGAGAAAATTGCACTCTTAGCATAAACAGAGAAAAAAAAATTTCAGTTAAATAGTCCAAGAATCATTTAGATGCTAACTTTTATGTGCAAATATCTGGTTTATAATGGAATCACTAGATAAAAATAAGACCAAAATCAGACATACCTATGTAGGATCTGGTCCTTGTGGACGAGTAGACGACTGAGAAAAAAGAGAGAAGATGAAGTTGCAGTGGCTAGAACCTCAATATTTTTGGGGTCAACAGATGAAGTCAGTGTCATTCTTGCTGGAACTCATTGAAAATAAGAGTTTATCTACTTGTACATAATTTGGTGTATATCAAAGTACTGTGAAACTCACTTGAATAAAAAATATTTTTTCCAAATGGTCTCACTCTCATGTGAGGGGGTGGATACACCAAATTATATACAAGTAGCAAAGCTCTAAAAATGAACATGATGTGGCCCACTTGGACCATTTTTCACTAATAATTCTATTCTGTTTGCGAGTACCTCCCTAAGTATTTTCATGAATACTCATCCCTCTCCTTTACAATTTTTTCAAGAAATAAGCACAAGTGGATGGATTACAGCATAACGATTAAAACAAGCTGTAAGAAATTTTCTATTTTAACTTCCTAATATAGAGGGATGGCGGGTTTGACTATTTTTACTTGAATTAAGCTCTTGTTTGAATTACATTTTTCCAAAATTCATTTTTAATCACGTTCTTTAAAAAATCATTATTGTAAAGCACAATTTTCCTTAAAAATAAGACTCAAACAAGGGCTTAATAAATCATATATTTTCATACATTACATCTCTGATTATTTAAACTATATTTAACTTTGTTGATAATTGGCATCCAAAAAAATGTTAAAAAATGGTCGAAAATAATAATTTTTTATTGAAAAAACAAAATAAACTAGACCTCGCAATGCACTTCATTTCCTTTATAATTCTAGTTGTTATGAATTTTCAAAGTTTATTGTTATTAGTTGCGACCGTTCGATGTCGTTTGTGCACTGCTTGAAATTTTAACAATTCACAGCTTGAAATTCCAAAATTAACAGTTGATGCATTTGAGAGAATTATCCACGTCTAAATAACTTAGGAAAAGGGCATACATGGTTTACACAATCCCAGATTTCTACACTTAAGTAAATTTACAAATACTTGTTTTTACTGCCTTCACTTGATAATTGTGACAAAGGGGAACAAAATAAAGTAGTGAAACCCTGATGAAAAAAAAAACAGAGGGCCTTGATGTTCTGGAGCACAGAAATTTGGACTGGAGCAATGATCGATGCCTGATTGCTGACTACCTCAATCTGTTAGCGAGTTCAGATTTCAAATTCTAGTCCCTGTTTCATTCTCCAATGCAAATTTACGACCCCCTCAGTGTGTCTGTGACTCGAGCAGAATGTTAGTAGCAGCATTAATATCGTTTCTGGCGCGAATGAGAGCTTCTCTCGCTGAGTTTCTGTCGAAACCCATTGAAACCAGTGTGGCAATGGAGTCCTCAGGCGGATTGACAGTGGATGACGATCGAGCAGGATGGATTCCCTGGAGCCAAAGGGGGAGGAAGATTTTTTGAACCAACGAAAGCAAAGGCCTTAGAAATAAAGAAATAATTGTACTATTAACTAAATTTAACACTACCCTCAACATATGCATGGTTAAGAATAGAAACAGCAGTGTGTACTACTAGACGGGATTGGACAGTGTAATCAACAATTGTTCAACTTAGTTTACTATTTTAATACTGTCTATTACTATGCAATTCTCATTAAAGAACGCGCTATAAAGCTATATCAGTAACTATGTACATCCATATATGAATTTGTGGCACAATTTTTTCCTGATCCCGTTTTAATAACATTGGCCAATACATACACAAGGGCAACCGCAAGAGAGCACCAAAAGTACGGCACACACTGTTGCACCCCTCCCCCATGCATTCCAAGCCGCCCCTCACCCCATGCATCCCCCCCCACAAAAAAAACCACCTAGTTGCCTTATTCTGTGAGCTAAGTCCATGCTCTCTACTTCTCTCGTCTCCAGGAAACCGAAAAAACCGGAGTTTTAAACAAGTCCTTTCTCTCTCGCCCATTGTCTCCTTGTGTTGATTAGGCAAGGAGGAGAAAAATGAGGGGTGATTTTGACCAAGTTGAAGTCCATCTGACTAGTTTAAAAGAAAGATAACAATGGATTTCACATTAAAATTGTTTTAAGACCTTTTCCATGAAAAAAAGACTTCTAAAAAAAAAATTCTATTTTTCACCATGCAATTGTAAAGTCATTTTGAAAAATTCTCCAAGATAATACTTGCCTCCACTTGTAGAGCTGCATATGTTGGAGCATTTCCGACAACATTCCTACCCCGTTCTGTTGGTGATGCACTCCCCATGGAAGGCCAAGAAAGCCGTGAGAAGAATGAAGCAATGAAGTTTGGAAACTGAAAATAGAAAGATGCAAAGTCATGGATACCTTTGGGAAATATCACAGATTTGGCAAAACCCTTTAAGTAATGAGCAAAATCTTGGGAGCAGTGCATTAAATGTAACTATATGAAAGACAATCAAGAAAATGAATACAAGTAGAGTTTCAAACTTGTTACTTTTAAGTATTACCGAAGACTTTGCCCATGTTTGATGGCCATTATTCGGGAAAAACAATGTTTTGAATAGTGATTTTTAGGAGAATGTGTGTTAATAAAAACCTGTTTGTTTGCCATTTTTCACCTCATTTTTAGAAGAAATGTTACCGTTTATGGGCCCCACTTAGCCCTTTTTTAATTTTTATCTCAACTTTTATTTTGCAACGGTTATATTTCTTCTAATAATGAGCAAAAAAATGGGGCCCAAACGCCCTTTTAAGTAGAGAAAAATTTGGAGTTTACGTGCAGAATATTTTATTGTGTAAATATATGATTGAAAATGAGTATGTAGGAAAAAAAAATTTTCAAATAATAGTCATCGAACAGGGGCATAAAAATCATCTACATTGATAAGCAGCTATACACTGCAAAAAATTTGAGATCCCAAGTAACATCCTCAGCACAAAATAACTGAAATGCATCAAGATGTATGGATTGCTTTGCTTGACTAATATCTTGTCAAAATGTTATGCAGAAGACAGAAAAATGGATGATAAAGTATTTGCTTTTAACCACGAAACGTCAAGTCAACAATGTTATAAGAGACATTAAGGAATGAAGTTTGTAAAAGGTCATGGGTCAAAAACATCGTTTGTCGTCCAACTATAACGTTTTATCATTTAGTCACCAAACTTCTTTTGTTCCAAATTAGCTGCTTGAAGCCTTGAACCTTCATTTTTTTATCGGCCAGGTCATTATTTCTGCTGATGTGGAACGACGTTTAGTGGTTAAACTAAAAGTATGCTAAAAATTAGGTAACTATACGGTTTTTAACCAAAAAGGTTATACATTTTTCCTCCGCAAAAGTAAATAAACTAGCCTATACGATAATGCTTGTGTAGATTATTAGTCAACCAACCAGACCATTAAAAATTTGATGTTAAACACAAGTCAAGCGATTTACCCTCACAAATCTAGAAGCTTGGAGAGGTTTATCAACAATATATTTCAAGAAGAAACAATGAAAACGGCTATCATGCTACGTTGTCAAAGCAAGTCTTACATCTAAAGAAGTTGAAATTATGGGCATCTCACTTAAAGCTCTTCCTAGCATCAAACAAGCCAAGCCAATCTGAGCCAAGCCAAACTATTTATAAAAAATAAAGATAAGGGATTAGGTGCTACCTTCAGCCTGCGGATATGAAAGACGTTTAAGCGGTGCAGTAAACCCGCAAGTATACCGCAGATCCCTGGTAACAAAGATCTTTTCCAGGATGACAAAAGAAGCTGCAAGATATAGAAATGAGTGGAGAAAAAGAGTAAAGAGAAAGAAATTCGAGAATGAGAAGATGTGGATGGAACTTTGATGAAAAAGGTGATGGCCACACTTGATAGGCATTACCTGAAGACCGGCTAAATAAGTAAAAGTCTTGTTCGAGAACTGAAATCCAAGCACACGAAATCGTGTTGAAACTGGAATGTCAAAATAGAAGGGTACAAACGATGAAAATATAAGACCATAGGGTCCAGATGTCATTATCTTCATAGAGGGATCTGTTAGATAAATATAAAGGATTAGAATACAGACTGAGGCCGATATTCAAATAACATGTACAACAGGTAAATTATATTTTCGATAGACTCCACACTGTGGAAATTGTGAAGGAAAGAACTATTATTCCACGCTCGAAAATAATTTGTGTACAGCCCCTTCTATAGATGAGAAATCCATCTAATAATTAGGGAATAACAGCCTATCGAATCTCCCTAAAAATAGCAACAAACCAGGAAATAATCTACCTAGGAGATCAGGTAAACATATTACCCGAATCCCTTGAACTGAGGAAACAAATCAGCAAACAAATCAACTGAGCCCCTATTTGATGGCCATTATTGTTCAAAAATGATGTTTCAAATAATGATTTTTTGGAGAATGTGTAGTTTAAAGGTGGGGAAAAGTTTTGGGTTTATATGCAAAATATTTTATCGCATGAATATATTGTTGAAAATGAGTGTGAGAGATAAATTATTTTGTTTTAAAGGGAGTCAAACATGGGCTGATTTGTTTGCTTGAAATTACCTACAAATACCGGAATTAATGCTGAATAAAAAAAGGTATTTCTACACACTCCATTGACAAATCCGTATTACCATACAGTAAAAATGGAGGAACAAAAGATATCAAGGGAAAAAAAAAATTATGATATTATTCAATACAGTAAACTCGGGTGCAAACTATTTAGAAACATTTTCCAATATTTAATAATCCCTCAATCCCATAAAGATGGGGTTGCTTCCATTTGCACACGATTAAGAAAATGTAATTAATATAATTGAAAATATAAATTTTTACTTATAGTTTTCCTAATATACCCTACATTAAATAATGGTTTAAATAAACTATACTCGAAAGTGGCCTATAATTTGGGACATAATAAAAGGTAAGCAAATTTATCTTTATGGGATGGAGGAGGTAAATGAATGTTACAGCTATCACTC
This sequence comes from Fraxinus platypoda, assembly GCA_903798405.1. NCBI lineage: Eukaryota > Viridiplantae > Streptophyta > Magnoliopsida > Lamiales > Oleaceae > Fraxinus > Fraxinus platypoda. The sequence goes on from CAIGRT010232240.1 coordinate 12,371, forward strand.
TACAACCAAAAATAAGTTAATTCACCATATCATTATAGCAAGAGAGAGTATGTAATCCAAACTCCGTTTCACCAAACAAGTCAGACTATTAGCAGCTAGACCACACTGACGCAGCCTGCAGGTGAGGTACATTCTCTGAAAATCCCCATCGGAATTCAATGCTAATCAACTTTGCAATAAGGGAAACAATTTGGATGTGAGAAGAAACATACTCCAACTTTTAAGGCAGTTTCCGAGTCATAACAAACTTTAATTTCACAGGCATATTGGTTATGGGAATTGAACTCTCAACCACTGACCACTTATAATCAACCCTTCATTCATAACAAGCTTCTCTTAATAAATAAATAAATAAACACACAGTTCATCAGGTCATTTTAGAAGGGAAAAGAGCAAACGGGCATCACTAACCCAGAGAAGAGAGAGATAAGTATCACTAGACATACCAAAATTTCTTTTTTTGTTTCAATTCAATTTCTTTGTATAGACATTCCAACGGATACTTAATACATCAAGAATGATGCATACCTCTAAGTAGTTTGAGTACAAGGACTTCAAGCAGTAACGAGACTATGACAGAAAAGAAGATAAAGACCTGCATGAAAAGATACAGATATAGAAGGTCACAAACACGCTGAAAAGAAAAAGGCAGCCAACAGCTTCTTTGATAACTGATTTTTCTTTTTGGAGAGGAAAAAGATTTAGATGTTAATTGTTTATTGAATATTAATAGCTATTTAGTGGGGAGACATCAATAAACCTGTAAGAAAAAAAAATTCGAAAAGAATTTATTTCAAGCATAGAAGTTCCAAATGTTAAATTTTGAGGGGTTGCTTAATTGGTCAGGTCTTGGGTTTGCTCCCCAATGATCATCAGTTCGAGTCTCCTCAAGGCCACTGAGGTGAGTATCCGGCCGTAAACTTCAGGGCACCGTGGGATTAGTCGAGGTGCGCGTAAGCTGGCCCGGACATCCACGGTTATCAAAAAAAAAAATAGAAGTTCCAAATGTTATGCAACTTTTCATGTTTGAATTTGGACAGCGCCTGCACTCTCGAGGGAGCAACACATGGCAGGTTTCATTTTTCCAATATGTCTTGACTTATACATTAGAAAATTGTAATTTGTGAGATGTCTGAGAGCTTATTTCTGGGGTTCAGGATGTCTCACAGAGTTTCTGCCTTTTTCGATATCAGCTTCATACCATTAAAGATAACCAAAAAGAAAATATTTCTGCAGGGAAAAAAAAATTTCAAGGAAATTTCTCATTTTTCTAGCTTTAGTTGGAAAATTAGTATCCTTATTTGCCATAGATCAACAAATCAACAACTGGCTATAAGGAACACTATTATTTACTCTTCCATATCACGCATAACATCCACGAGGAATCATTATATCATTAACATCACATGAGGTTCAATTTATCAATACCCTTTTGGTAGTTAGTGCGCGCATTACTAAGAAATATAAACATGTAAAGACCAAATAACTAATAAGTAATTTATACTTGAACAAGCACTTACAGAGTATTTGTTAGAACCTATTTGCCTCTCGAATACACGAAAGAAGTACAACAGATAAATTCCGATAACAAGTTCCGGTGTAGACGAAAAGGCAAAAACCGACACTATCAGCTTCCATATTTGTAATTTCTTGAAAATATCCTGTCATGAGTTTAAAAATACGTTTAAAATGCATTGTGACAGTAAATTCAAAGAGTAGGATAACTATTCAATATATCTAAAAAATTGTGATTCTAATACAGCCAAAAATGAAGGTGATGGAACTTAGTTTTGTCTTTCTTTTCTATAACGTTTTACATAATATTTAAATAAAATATGCAAAAGAAGAAAAAAAAAAAAAAAACTGATATATGGGCCAATGCACCAGAGAAACGAGAAGGTCAAGTTTCTGTACAAGCTTCAAAAATATCTTGATTATTCATCAATTATACTCACAATCACCATTCGGAAGCAGATTTAGAAAATAGCATCTCGCAGCTTATTTCAAAACATATAAACCACTCACCACCTTAAAATTGGTACACAAACACAGATGATGGGCTTTACTGCTCCATGTGTTGACTCTATATGGTGTTCTTCATATTAACTCTAATTCTTGTCTTAACCAATTAAAATCTACTGTCAAGATATTATGCTAAAATACCTCAAATAAAAGAAAAGAGACTAAAGATGTTAATAGTATTTATGCGTAGATCAAGATTCTACAGCAATTCGCAGGAACAACTACATACTCGATGAAAAATAATGACGGCGGGAGTGACGAAGCATATGTCAGTAAAACAGCTTCAGATAGGAAACTTCACAAAGACCAAATATAGAGTAGCAGGCATTTATATTTGAAACCTAGTCATCCATGCATAGCAACATTTTAC
>CAIGRT010232246.1:0-12429 GCA_903798405.1 Fraxinus platypoda
GTTTGGTACAAATTCTCATTTTTTACAGTAAATCAATTCTCATTTTCAACCACACATTCTTCAATAAAATAATATTTTCCATCACATCAATAATTTTTTCTTCTTTTTCAACCACACATTTCTCATTATATCACTATTCAAAATCAATTCTTTCCCCAAAAAATCCCTACCAAACAGGCTCTAAATAAAATAAAAAGTTACATAATTGTAGTACTTAGTGGAATTAAATTACAATCCATGTGGGTTCTACACTCTAACTCTTTTACTATATTACAAAACTTGACACCGTACACTGCGGTATAATTCACGTTGCAGAAAACGCGTGACACACCAACCACAAACAAAAATCACCCAAAAACTCCAGTTAAACAACAGATCGGATCAGATCCAAAATCACCCTAAAAATGTCATAACTGCTGCATGCAACACCATGGACGAGTGTCACTACGTCGGGCTCAACGACACTCATCGCCACGTTAGAGAGAGAAAACACTGCTGTTGGAGAGAGAAGAGAGAAGGAAAATAGAAGAATGAGGAAAAGATTTAGGGTTTGGGAGTGATATCAGGTGGGATGGGATGGGATGGGGTGGGGTGGGGGTATGTATATTAATTTAATTTTATAATATTATTATTAATATTAAAAAATTGAATCATCACCTAATTTTTTAACATAAAACTTTTAAACCAGATTTTTGAATTGGAACCGAGGTCAACATATTGCCGTTGTTTGTGAAAAACCACACTATTAACCATGAGAAAACTCCATCGAAAAAATTTACCAGAAAGTGCTTCAACTTTCCCTTTCGAAAATATTTTGTTTTTGAACAAAGAACAAGTGGAAGCCTCAAAGGAAGAAAAGTTCCAAGTGTTATTCACTTCTTTAGGTGATTTGAGCTTCTTCTTGAGAAAGGACAAGCTTTAGTTGATCGAAACCTATTCTAGAAGACTCCCTCGTTGAATAAAAGAGGAGTCCACCCACCATGAATATAAGTGAAGAAGAAATAAATTCAAGGTAAGCTAGGGAGTTCATTGAAGAAGAAGCCATTCCGACCTCTTCATTGCAATGGCGATAAGGTCGCAGCTTGCCTCACAAGAGTAGCAGCAGAAATGACCACCAACATAAGGAATATTACAGAGTAGAATGCCATAATGCAACAACTCCTCCTATAAATGCAAGGACAAGTAGGTTAACAAATGGCCAATAATGTGCCTCAACCAGACCTCTTCCGCTAGCAAGAAGAGGATGAAGTATAAAGTGAAAGTTCCCAGTCTCATTGGCATAAGAGATGTTTAAGCTCTGTTGAAATAAATGGAGGCTGGATGTATATACAAACTATGAATCTAGCCAACCTTTGAATGGCCCGTTCAATGGAGAAGACAATTTTCTTTCAGTTTATGAACAAAAGCGAAAACCTCAAAGGTTCGCCAACGTCTTCAATAGGAGAGGCCCCGAAGAAATAAGCCCCAATAACCATCCCCATATAAAGGCCCATGAGCAAATGCGAGGGAATAGGCCCCAATGACCTCTAGCCTAGAAATGGGTGAGATAAGAATTCAGTTGAGGCCACAAGGGAGCAAATTGTGGACTTTCAACCACCTCACTACCAAGCTAATGAGGAAGGAAGGGCCATGCAGGTTCTATGAGCTTGATGAAGATGATGAGCCCCTATTATTGTATCTGGTCGTATTTAAAGTGGCTGTCAGCTTGATCCTCATAAAAGAGGAAGGCAATCACCAACTGCCCATATACTATGTGAGGAAAACACGGTGATAGCTTATACGAAGATGGTCGATGTCCCAGAAAAAATAGAGACGCCAGAACAAGAGAAAGACGTCAAGATGGTCAAAGCCTCTAAAGAATGGGAGACCTTGAAATAAAGAAGCTTCTAGAGAAGAGGTCATGACAACAACTAAAGAAGGGGGATGCCTATGAAGAAGAGGTCATGAATGGAACAACCTTTAAAGAAGGGATAACGCGTGAAGAAGGGGTCTTTTTTTATAAATTAAGAGGTCTCATCCTTGAAACATGGGACTTTATCTCTACACAAATGTTTCATCTACTTTCAGAGGCTTCATCCCTGGAGCATGAGACTCCAAAGCTACAACTATGGTTTTTCCAAGTGTAGGGACCTCATCATTGCCTATGCATTAGCGTCCTCACCATGCAAAGCCACATCCTAGCCTATACATTAACGCCTCTGTCATGCAAGGCCTCATCCTTGTCTATGCATCAGCTCCTCCGTCTTGCAAGACCTCATCCTGGCCTATCCAACAATGATTCTACCATGTAAGGCCTCATCCTCGCATATGCATCAACGCTTCCATCATGGAAGGCCTCCATTCTTGCTTATGCATTAGCTCTTCCACCATACAAGGCATCATCCTTGTTTATGCATTAGCTTTTGCACTATATAAGGCATCATCCTTGCCTATGCATAAGCGCTTCTACCACGCAAGAGCTCACCCTTACCTATACACAGCACTTCCACCATGCAAGGCCTCATCCTTACCTCTGCATCAACATTCAGCCATGCAATACCTTATCCTTACCTATGCATCAGTGCCTCAGCAATGGAAGATCTCATCCTTACCTATATATCAAGGTTTCCATCATGCATCGCCTCATCTTTGTTTATGCATCAACGTCTCTGTCGTGCAAAGCCTCATCCTCTCCTATGCATCAATGTTTTTGTTGTGCAAGGCCTCATCCTCTCCTATGCATCAGCGCTTTCGACATGCAAGGCATTATCCTTGTTTATGCATCAGCGACTCTACTATGCAATATCTCATCCTTGCCTATGCACCAGCACTTCTGCCATTCAAGGTCTTGTCCCCTACATGATATACCACCCATCATACAGAAAGCCATTTGGCATGGGTGAATCATCATTTTTCTGTCCTATCGATTGACTTCCATCATGGTGGTTGATCTTTGGTTTCTATATCATTTCTTGATCTTTGCTCACCATGAGACTCTCATTTATAGGATTTTGGCATTCTATGTCCTCTTAATTACTTGAAACACCTTTTTGCATCTATATATCTATCACATTTTCTTAACAATTCATTTGTCCCCTATCTTTTGGGTTATCATTCCGACGAGCATTTTTGAGTTTTTGAATTTGTGCAACGTCAAAGCAACTTATAGGGTTGGTGGTGGTGCCTCCTGTGATCTTTAGATCTAATTCTGAAGCAAAGCCATCATTGCTGCTATTTGAGTTTGCAAAGCCTTAAACTTCCATTCCTAGACCATGGTCTTTCCATAATTTTATACCACAAGTTTCCATGGATGTCGCCAATGAAACTAATTCGACATAACTACTCGAATTCAGTAGAAAAGCATGGTAGCTGAAAGCCACTTCTAAAGCTGAGATATTAGCAAGAATGAGGTTGCGACTTTCTCCGTCTTTTTACCTTCATGAGAGTAAGCCTCAAACAAAGAAGATGATACATGTAGAGAATGGAAATGTGTGTAAGTAAATGATACATAAAAAGTGAATTAGACCTACGTGATACTTTAGGTAGTATTTATTGGAGGATGATTGCTGTTCACGTGTCTTTCATCTGAAGAGTTTTGGAAGATGAGCACCTTCATCCTGAAAATCACAACAACTGGGACATATCTTATCGGTGTGCTTAAATTAGCTTATGGAGCTTTAGAGACAATGAACGGGGCATGGGCTATTACTTGGTCGATCAGGTTTGAGAGTTATTCGATAGGTTCGATGGTAGAGTGGTCGATTGACCTCCTACGTGATAATATACATGCATCTTACTCTTAGCGCCTCGTATGATGTTGTAGGATGATCAATGAAATTCCTCAAGTGTACTATAGGATAGATAAGTAATGTAATGAAGAATAAGACATTGTCCCACGAAGATCATGTATTTAATTTATTATTATTAATATTAACTCTATTCAAATAATCAAGTTTTGATTACGAATTTCTATGACTAATTATCTAATTTACTAACTAGTGAGCAGTTAAGAATGCTTCTATAACATTGATTGAAACATGCACTAAGATTTTGAATCTCCATTATTAATTCATTTTAATACAATTTACTATAATGACAATACATATTTATTCTTTTTGGTTATTGTTCCTAATTTATTTAATAACTTTTCTCAAGTAGAATTAAATATTTCCTCTTATATGACATTCCTATATTTTTATAAAATATGCGAACATAAAAGAATATGGTAAAATGCTAGAGCATCTATTGACTTCCAAATATTCACTTTTGATGATCCGAAATAGGACTCTACATGATTAGTATTAATTTTACATTAACACTTCTCTCATAGTGGGGGCTCCCCAAAGAAAGTGAGCCTCTCCAAAAAGGGGTGTCTTTCCCAATGAAAAGGGTGTCACTCTAGATGAAAAAGGGTGATTGATTTAATCTCATGTAGATAAATTGATGTACTTCTAGGTGAAAATGCATTCTCATTAGAGTTCTTGTGCACTATAGTGACCTTGTTGTCATATAAGCATCAACGTCACAAGAAATAATGAACATATTAAAGTGTGTTTGATTGTCAATATTTTTCATGAAAAATGTATTTTTTCCACCCAAATTTACTTTTGTATTATTGGATTGTCATTTTTTTATGGAAGACATATTCCTACTTTTGGTCACGTGATCATTTTTTTCTCGAAATTAAGGGAAATATTTTCTTTAGGAGGAGTAAGATTTTCTCTCCTTCTCTTTCTTATCTATCCACTATCTCTTATCTACCCACCAATAAAAAATAGACAAGTACAATATTTTCTAGGCTGAAAATTAAATCAATCAAACACATTTAATTAATAATTTCCATACAAATAAATTTTAGACAATTGAATTGCGTAGAATTTATTTTCTTTCAATACTCGCAATCAAACGCACTTTATATTATTTATTGAAAAGATTTATTAGACAAGTTTGAATATAAAGATTTAATAAGTAATTTTTTATCTGAAAAGGCAATAAGAAGAAATTTTATAACTGAAAACACCTAAAACGGCAAATTTATCGTTTTGAATTTTCTTTGTAAATTTTTAATTTGTTTTCAAAAATTCAAAAATAGGAAAGAGAACACGTTTTTATTTTTTTTGAAAAATCTTGAAAATAGCAAAGAGTATGTGCCTAAATTCATCATTATTATTTTCGTCCAGAAAAAAAAACTGAAAATTCAAGAAAAAATCAATTCTTGGTTACGTACCAACACGCTTATGGGATTTCTGCCAGAAATCTGGTAATTGTTTGCTCCCATCCCTTTCCCATTGCACGCTCACACAACTGGGTCATCTTCAGGTTTCCGATTTGACACAGTAAGATCAGTAGCAGGGGGGAGGGAGAGAGAGAGAGATGACGTCACTCTCTTGTGTGGCTGCTCTGTCCACTGTCCCATCACAAAGCGGCAGAGTGTCGTTTTCTCCATTTCGTGCTTCGAATTTTCCTCAACTGTTTCACACTCGGTTAGCTATTCATTTTCTCTATTGTAAGTGTTTGATTTCATGTTTAAACTTGATAATTTCTTCGAGGTAAATGATAGAACAGAAAGGGGCGTGCCAAAGAAATGTTTGTTTATACGCTTGCTTTCGTTCTTTGTTTTGGAAGTTGGAAATAAGGAAGATAAGGGATTTAACATAGGAAAATTTAGCTTTCTTCTGATGTATAAAGGATAATATCCATTTCTGAAACCTCTATGATTTTCCCAGTTTTGAAATAAGTTTACACATTTATCTGTCCCACTTATATATTATGGATATTGGTTTTGGGGAAATTTATGCTCTTGATTACAAGGGAGGGGAGTTAGACTATCTGTGTAGTTGGTCTTTTTGCTTGATTATTATTGAGGTTCGTCTTATGTTGACATACTAGTTGCATTGTAATGCCAGAGGTGCCTTCACTTCCCTTCAAAAGTTAAAACCTTGTGGAAGAGCTTACATAGTGGAATTTTATACTTGTGGAATCACATTTTGCTTTGTAACAGCTTATCACCTATCCTGGTAGATAGCAACTGGAGATTGTAGAGAAATGCATTTGCGTAAGAAGAATTAGAAAATAAATGAAATCAGAGTCTAACAGTTAATATGCTCCTCCTTGAACTGTTTGTGCCCCTTTTCAGGAAAAAAGGATTCATGTAGCCCATCCCGAGTTAATCAGAAATAAGTCTTTAACTCGTATGAAATCCTTTTGATCTACTTAAAATTTTATTGTACCTACAACTTTTAAGAGCATAACTGAGCGAACAGGTGTAATTGTGCCATGTCATCATCTAGCATTTGATTGTTGACAATGATTTTGTCGTGACTTCATGTCTTTTCCATCTTGTAGCTCGTGCATGGCCGGTGTTAAATGCAGTTATGCAGAAGCTGGCATAAAAAAGGATGTCAATGTTGGGACAATTGATGTGGTGGCTGATGTTAAGACTGAGCGAGTATGGCCCGGAGATATATTTCGATTTTGTGTTCTTTTATATTTAAGATGCAACTCTGGTAGCTTTGGAAAGTAGATGTCACTTACACATATCCATTGTCAGATTGTAGTATTAGGAGGCAGCGGTTTTGTCGGTTCTGCAATATGCAAGGCTGCCGTATCAAAGGGTATTGAGGTCATTAGTCTTAGCAGGTACAAGCATCTCTTGAAGAACCTGACCACTTGATTTCAATTTCTTATATCAGTAAAGTCTTAATTTTGTTATCAGGCTAAATTATTTTTTTAAAGGAGTTCTGGTAATTGATTCATTGTCGCATACTTCTAATTCCTGCCTTCTCTCTCATTGTATGAAGTTGTTGATTCTAAGTTCTAATGAATGTTTATAGGTCAGGGCGTCCTTCATACACAGGTTCATGGGTAGATCAGGTCATGTGGGTGACAGGCAGGTTCATTTCTCTATTTCTACCTTAAGTAGGTTTACACTGATATATCTTTAAAGAAACTATTTTGGCATGTTGGTATGAATAGGATTGGACGGTAGACAATATTCCAGCTTTTTTTCTCTTTCTTAATATTGTCAAGTACATTGAAACCATCTAGCCAACAGACCATTTGAGTTATTTATGGACCATAGGAAGCAGAATTTTTTTTTTCTCTCTTTTTTTCTGTTTACGGTAACTCTCAGTCTCTCACTGCTTAAAATGCACTAAACATTTGTCAATAAGCATCCGTTTCTTTGCATCTAACTCATTGTTCAAAACCAATTATTATTCATACATGTATGACTGATAGTAGCTGAATAAATCAGTATATCTGATGCCAAAAACTCTTGATTATCTAGCAACTTTATGATTTACTGAAAACTCGAGATTCTATCAAAAAATAGTTTTAGTTAACTTTGTAAGTGTTCTAAGAGAAACAAACGCGGGTATATATTGAATGATTGAAATGTGGAATCAGTTGATTTATTTGAAGTGACACTGAGGATGTTTGTTTATACCAGTGGATTAGTACATAGCCTGTCTTCTTTTCCAATAATGTTCCACCTTTTTAATTAGATTGTCATTCTTTCTTTAGAACATCACCACATGACTCAATTGATATTCCCCATGTATGCATCAGAGTGCTGGTGGATTTAGGATAGACAGGTTCTTTTTTAGCCCAAGGCATGGACTTCACATCACTAGAAGCAAGGTGTCCAGAATTCCTAAACCCAAAAAAAGTAGATTAGATGTTATATAATAAAATCACCAAAAACTAAAAAATTTTAGTGACCAATTCCATCTTTTTCATATTTCCACCAAATTCCTGGGAAGAGTCAAGTTCTGCCAACAGAAAGATTGGAATCAACATCCTCAGTGATCAGATTATTCTTCCCTGTTGATATTACCTGGAAGAATTCTTTTTAAATCTTTGTCTCGAACAGATGAAAAAAGGTTTCTGGTCAGCTAGATACATGTTGAGAAGGCCTTGCATGAGCTCATACTAAAACGTTCTGGCCTTCTTTGAGTATATATTATGAACGTTATGACAATTTTGGGAGGCTTTAAAATACAAGCGTATGAGTTGGAATTAAGATCTGAGCTTGATGGAAATAATTTATGATTGACTGGACATTGGTCAAAAAGGTAATACAGCAAGGAGGCCACGAGTCAAATACTGTATGCTTCAAGCAAAAATTCAACTGGTTCTCCAGGCTTCCTATGTTTTAAATTGGGAGAAAAACAAGCATTATAAACAAAGATTAGAGAATAGAGAGGAAACAGAGAGAAGAAACAGTCATAATTGTCTAATCCTCAAATCAAATATTAGTTAATACCAAAAGAGATGCTCACAGCCCGGATATAGGCCCTTTAGTCTTAAGAAAAATGAATCATCAACCAAAACATGCGAAGATAGCCTAAAGAGAGAAAAATAACTAACCTGTTTCACTTCTGATCTCAGGTGAATTACAATTAAAAAACACTTTCCTATGCTAGATGTGTTAAATTCACTACTGGTACTATTACAGTATGATTTTCTACATAATAGGAATTTTTAATTATGCTGTGCTATTGCAAAATCAGAATTGAAGTTGGTAACGGAGACTGTCATTGACACCTGAAAGAATCGAATTTGTAATTATGCCGAACTATTGCAAAATCAAAATTGAAGTTGGTAACGGAGACTATCATTGACACCTGAAAGAATCGAATTTGTAATTATGCCGAACTATTGCAAAATCAAAATTGAAGTTGGTATCGGAGACTGTCATTGACACGTGAAAGAATCACTTATTAATTGACATGCTACACTTTTTAGCTTTGGATTTCTAGAGCATAGAATTTTGGGACAAAGAAATAACCAACTTAAAAATTATGATGAATTGGTTCAGTTTTCTGTATTTAACTCATTGTGGATGTTTACCTTGCACAGATATTGTTTGATTAATCCTTGGACCTTGCAGGAGATGTTTTCTATGCAAACTGGGAGGAAGTGCTTAACGGGGCTACTGCAGTTGTTTCAACACTTGGAGGTTTTGGCAGTGAGGAACAGATGCAAAGGATTAATGGCGAGGCTAATGTTGTGGCAGTAAATGCTGCTAAAGAATTTGGTGAGACATTGTCCGTTATAAACTTAGAAGTGCCTATTTGGAATGGATTTCTATTTGTATTGCCTGTCTAAAAATTTTATTCAATTTTACTTTGCATTATTTACAGTGTACTGGATAGAAATGCCTGACTTGTATCATGTATTTCCTTTTCATTTCTCTGCAGGCATTCCAAAATTTATATTGATATCAGTTCATGATTATAACCTACCATCTTTTCTACTTACAACGGGTTACTTCACCGGAAAGAGGAAAGCGGAATCTGAGGTTCTATCCAAATATCCAATGTCAGGTGCCTTATTATTTTTCTAGTGTTTACTTTCAATTCTACACAAATCCGTTGATTTTGTGAGGTTCGTATATCGAGAGTAAGAGGGGAACAAGTATCTCAAAGTGAGGAAGAGAGATGAGCCCACAAATTGTGTTATCAATTTTTAGAAGTGAGAGGAAGAGGATGGGCGTCCACTACAGAAAACTTGAGGGAAATAATTCAGGATAACTAAATTATTTTCCTCGTGGGTATTGAGTTAGACATTTACAACTCCAAGAAAGTACTATACAATGATCAAGATTACAAAGTTTTATTGTTGATGAAAAGAGGACAAGTGCTACTTATAACTCCAGACGAGTTAGAACAAGTAACGAAAACAACTAGTGAACATGAAATTACATTAGCACAAAAGTGAGATAATATACATTGCCGCAAGTTTTTTACACAATACACAGCTCAAAACATTGTTTCAAAATATAGTCCCTGAACTCAAAATATACCCTGACAAACCTATTGTTCTAGAACTGTGGTCCCACGTGCAAAACAAACCTATTGTTCTAGAACTGAATGAGGTAAAGGGTTTACAAGTTAAGACTATGCATGCTCATGCATAATATCGTGAAAATTCTGGAGCTTTCATACCCATCATCCTCATACTAGAAAATCATCATCCCATGCTCATTCTTGTCACAAAACTCATGATCAAATCATTTCTCACAAAATCATGCTAGTATAGCATACTATAGATCTTTGTGTAGAATTCATACTAGAGATAAATCTAAGTATAGCATTCTATATTTAAATGTTCAAATCGTTGTCATATAATTTACTGGATTAAAAAATGTGGAAATGCAAATAGAGAATTTCTAGGTCAAATGGGTATGGAGAGACTGGGAAATGCCACTCTACAAAGAACATAATCTCGCATGATTAAATACTTGTGGTTAATCACTTGTTAAGCTGCAAAATCTGTTTGCAATGCACTCAAAAGATATAGTGAAAGAGTCCTTTAGTTCGTGTATCTTTCTGATATTCATGGCTTTCATGTTTCAACTTCAACAGGTGTCGTTTTCAGACCAGGGTTTATATATGGGAAGAGGAAAGTTGATGGATTTGAGATCCCTTTGGATTTGATAGGGGAACCGCTTGAGAAGTTTCTGCTTGCTACAGAAAATTTTACCAAACCTTTGAACTCTCTACCTGCCTCCGATTTACTTTTAGCCCCACCAGTTAGCGTTGACGATGTTGCCTTTGCTGTGATAAATGCTGTCATAGACGACGACTACTTTGGGATTTTCACAATTGAGCAAATCAGGGAAGCGGCAGCACCACTTAAGGCGTGAAGTACTTTTGATGTGCCAGTTTGAGATCCCTCTCATGTTCTATGTAGTCCCCCTCTTGACACAAATTCTTGACAGAGCAGAGAAATTGCAATTATAAACATTTTTTTTCCTGAAAATTAGGTGTGTATGCTCATGCCTTTGGATTGGTTATCAAACCTAATTGGCTTTTTTTTTTTTTTTTAACAATCGAAGAGAAACTTCCATTAAGAAAAGTCATCACGCACAAAAGGTGAAATAAAGAAAGGAGTACAATCTAATTGGCATTAGGTTTTTCGTGCTCGACATACTTGATTTGTAGAAGTATATTTCACATAATACAAGCCTTGAATAAATCGTTTTGAGCTTTTTCTTTCTATTAAATGGCACCTCAAAAAGGTATATTGAATAAACCATTAATTGGTTCAATTGATCCTAGTGAAATCAAGAAATGCATTAAATCTGGACTCGAAACTCCTCAATCACTTGGATTCAAACCTTGGTGCTTGTTGTGCTGTCTAATTATGCTTTTTATGCTTGAACTTGCTTCACGCTTCTTAGAATGCCTATTAAAAATATCTATGGGTTCTCCATGCTACAAAAAGTGGATTCTTCATTTATTGGAGTAATCATAAAAGTATATCGAATAATGAGTAGAACGATTCTTTGAGTATGGCGAGATTAATAATTCATGCAATCACACATGCTCTCGAGGAGAAAACGAAGAAAATAGTGGTTAATAGATGCCTAATAAATATCATGAACTTCATGTTAAATTATACTCGAAACGTGGATCATCCGGTATACCTTTGCTATTGCTACAAGTATGTCATTGCTTTTCATCACAAACCATAAAAAATATGATAGTTTCTTGAAGAGAACAAGAAAATTTCAAAGAGATTAAAAGCTTTTATATATAATCACATCTCATTAAGAACTGCAATTCTAAGTCCTTGTTCGGTGAAAATTAAAATTTATATTTTAATCTAAATCAAAGCCAATAATTAATTTTAACAACACATATCATGAGATCCACAACTTTTCAACTACACATTTCATCAACTTTTATCAAAATCTACCAAAAATTTGATTTTAATCCAGGCTAAATTTGTTTCTTGAGTATTCCTTCAGTCAACCATAATTTGCCAAAAGATCTGCTCTTCATTGTACATGTACCGCGTGAAAGAATTTCTTCATTCTCAGAAATCGCACCAAAATGCTTCACTACTTGACATTGAAGGCCCCTTAGGGCTGTCTTTTCTTTCCCAAGGATTGCTCTGATAGGTACCTAGATCACAAACCAAATTCAGTATCTATTCTATTAAATGAAATGATTGAAAAGTTTAACATTTAATTATCAGTTGAATCAAAGAGCATCAAGACCATGCATTCACTTGAGAAATATATCTACTTTGAGCTTTGGCATTCATCAGAGATTTGCTTATTAGGTTACAAGATTTGGATTCATCTCCCAGAAAAGTATGAAATAAGAGGACAAGATGTCCAGTACTTACTCGAAACAAGTAGGGCTGGGCAAAATGTCCGAACCGAACCGAGCAGTTTTTTTAAAATGAAATACCCGAACGGGTATTCGAATCGAGAACCGAATGGTTTGGTTTGGTTCTCGGTTCTAGACTTCTAGACCAAGAACCGAATAAGAACCGAATAAGAACCGAATTTTTTTTTATATTGGATAAATCAATTTCTTTTATTTTTTTCTAAACAAATTAATAATTTTTTTTTATTAAATCTTATTAGTTAAACAATTTATAGTTTATTTGTGTTTTTTTCAATTTTTTCTTGTGTAGTTTCTAATTATCTAG